>JARHVA010001019.1:270000-342500 GCA_037957365.1 Torreya grandis
TTGCATCTTGTTGGGTGAATATTTTGTCGACCAGCTGACTAGTGTTCAAAATAGTTCCTATCACCACATCATAGGGAGATTGGTCATCCAGATGTGTATGTTTACTGCATCACAAGGGGAAAAATCTCTCCTCTCATCAAGGGTAGGTTCCCTATTAAATATGTAGAGGTTATATATATATATATATATATATATATATATATATATATATATATATATATATATATATATATATATGCAAAAAGTAAGACACAGGGGTGGGATGAACCATCCATCTCTCTTCTTTCAGAGATGATGCTAATAAACAAGGAAGAAATCCTGGGTGATGGGGAAGGTGCTTCTCTTCTTTCAAAAGAAACTTTCAGCCAAGAGCCAAATTCATTCCTAAATGGTAGAAATCTTGGTGCAATGATAGAAGGCACTTCTCTTCTTCTAGAAGTGTTCTCCAGCAGGCAGTAGAAATCTTTCAGGTAGCAAGTAACCGATAACGGGGGTGCTGAGTGACCATCAACCCAAGAGAGGAAAATGAATAAAAATGGGGGCACCACATCATCTTAAGGCTCTTTACATAGGAAAGGAAAATCAAAACACACTGAAGGTGCTTATGGGGTACAACATCATCCCTTAGTTGGCCTTCAGGACACCTTCCTGATCACCTCCACTAGTTCTGCTTGTTAAATCAAATAAACAAGAACACTTTTAGAAGATAGAAATATGAACAATCTCCTAAAGTAGCAAAAGATATAATAACACAAAGTTTTCAAGAAAATTGATTTCTCATTCAGATAAAATAATATGAATTACAATCTGAGCTCAAAGTCTCAGTAATGCCTTTCAATTTGGGCAGATTTTTGCTTTTGATGATCAAAAAGGTCTCCCTATAACAATGAAAGAGTTTTCATTATATAGAGGCTTGGATAGACTTGGCACTTTCTCCCAATGAAGTGACCTATTTAGCACACTAATTATCTTAGATGCGTTCTTGGTTTTGTCAAGAAGGGCCCTGCTGGAGTAGGGCAACTACCTTAAATGTGGCATGTCAATTCCTCTCTTAGTGCCTCCTCCTTAGCCTGAATCACTCATTCATTTACCTGCTTAGCCATGCAACTATCTACTCTATCTTCACCTCTAATGGGACAAGAAGACGGTGCTCTCAATGTTACCAACTCCCCAAATATCTACTCAATGAACTACTTCACCTACCAGTAGTAACTCCTACTGAGTTTTCCTATCAGTCTCTTCCTTCTCTTGATCCTGGCCTTAGGCTTTTTGAATGCATCTAGGTTCATCTTTTGAGTCTACAAAAATCAACAGACACTTGAATGTAGTTGATTTGGCATTCATATGTCTTTTCCTTATTGAAGGTTAATGGCTAGCCAGTTGCTTTAAATTTGACATCTGTAGGCCTATCATCATGCCATGATGTGGGTTAGGACACATGGTGGCATCTGCTATTTTGAAATAAGCTTACTGGAATAAGATTTGAAACTTGTTAGAGGCTAGAGGTGCAAACACAGACACGTGGTAGTTTTTACTGCACTGGGATGGGACACGTGGTGGGTTCCACTCTAAGAAGCTTTATTTGAAACTATGCCTCAGCATGTGACACTTGGTAGCTTTCACTACACTTTTGAGGCTTAAACCTTCCTGAAGAGAACTTGCCCTTCATGATCTTGAATAGGGTCCATTTTATGTGTCAAGTGTCCCTCCGCAAGAGTCTCTATCCTTCTGGATCCTCCCGATGGCCTTTGGGCTTTTCATCTTCAGCGGGCCTATTTTTCCATGTATTTCCTTCATTTTCTTTAGACAAAAAGTCTAAAGAAATTCCTTTCTTTGGCTATGTGCCTCCTATAAGGGCATCCCTCTTTGACACGTGGCAATATTTGTCACTTCTTTCTAAGGACACGTGGAGTCTTCTGTTGCATCATGTTGAAACCCTCCACTATTAACACCTAGTGCTTTCTGCTATCGAGATTTTGTAGCATCATATAAATGCTTGGGGCTCACTCAAGCTCTCACAGATGATGACACTTGGTGGCCTCTGCTAATCTCTATAAAGGACATGTGGCATGGTCTAAATACATTTGTTAGTTGTGTGGATGCAGACACTTGGCACATTCTACTTTAGTTAGTCACTCATCCCTAGGACCACCATGGTCTTTGCTTGAAATAGTAAAGCCAAGGGAAGAGATTGTGGATATTGACACTTGGAGGCTTCCAACAAGCTTCAAAGGGACATGTGGCATGGTCTACTACTCTTAGGAAAAACATAGTGAAGCCTTTTGTGGTCACCACTTGTCACCCTCTATGGAACTCAAGAAGAAGCTTTATCGAAAGGGACCCTTACAACTTATAAGAAAATCTGAGAAGTGAACACCGACACTTGGCATGTTCCATTGAGTCACAAAGGGGCATGTGGCATGGTCCATATATTTTTAGCACTTGTGCAAATGCAGACACATGGCAGCTTCTGACAATTTTTGAAAAGGGACTCATGGCACCTTCCACCACTTCTCTGAAACAAAGCATAAAGGGGCTTAGCTAACGACACTTGGTAGCATCTACTTGACTCTTTCCATTGTGCACATTTCTCTTCATAACTGAGGCAGTCTTTAAACCTTTAAACTCAGTGTGTTAAACTGATTGAATGTTAAACCCGTTGAACCTATGAACCAAAATTGTTCAATGGTTCAACGGTTCAAGATTTTGAGACTTGTTTGAAGCTTGCCACTGATATTGAACCTTGAACCTGTTGAACCTTGAACCAAAGTGTCCAAGTGTAAGAAACTATTCCCTTTTGATTGAATTCACCTATAGAAGCCTTTGAACTCATTGAACTTGCTAATCCCTTTAACAAAAAGTTGAGAAAATGATGAATTTGAATGTTGCAAAACAAATTTTTGTAAAGGGGATGAACAATTTTGGTCACACAGGACCAAAATAGTCCTATGTTGTTTGAAAAATGAAGAATCACTTTTCAGGGACAATAGCTGGCTCCTATTGGGGAACTTCCATTAGATGAAAAATCAGAATAGCTAAGGAGAGTAGAAACCAAAATATCCAGTGCCTTCAAGTGTGCCATTGGGCTATGGAGTCATGCTACCCAAAAAGGAAGGCTCCAAAAAAAATGAAAAAAATAGAACAATAGACTATACAAATATACATATGTACAAATGAACTTATCTGATGCCTCAAGATTTGAAGCACTTCAGATGCTACCCATTACGAGACAATGATAATGGTGTCCCATCCTAATAAACTAGTAGGAAACCATTTTGTCCCCAGAATCGGTGACAAGTGAATGGAACTCTCCACCAGGAAACCACTTTTATGTGTCTTCCCCTTGGTTTTACTTTCTTCTTCTTGCCCCATGGTGGGACTTGACTTTTGGTCTAAAAACCATGAATCTTCACTCTCTCGGCAAAGAGTTCCTTTTCTTGATTTTGATGGGCATCAGGATGGTCTAGTACCATAATTTTCTATTCTGATAGCTCAACCCAGCACATGTCTTGATTTTCCCCCTCAGATATCTTAGATTCTTCCTCATTTAGAAGGGAGGGTTCTTCTGCACTTATGCTGCACTCCACCAATTCTTTTGCTATTTCATCCATGCTTGAAGAATCAAACAAAATTTGGGCTGCAGGGGCCACCATTTGGGTCTTGACACATTTGACATGATTAATTATGTCAAATGGCTAGGTTGGACTAGGCACAGGGAATGGGAGTTCTTCTTTTTGGTTTATGGGAGGGGTGGGAGGACTAGTCTACAAATTTGAAGTAAAAAGTGCAGAAATGTTTAGAATACTTACTTTCTTAGCAATCACTGGGTCCTTTGGCTGGATAGACAGAGTGGCCCCACACTTAGAAATCAAAATTATAGGTTGAGGTCACTCCTCTATTTCTCCTTTATCATCTTGTTGAGCTGACTGATTTTGGGACTGGGTGACCATAGCATATGATCCCTCAGATGCTTCACCTTTACTTTTGGGTTCATCTTGGTAATCTAGGAAACTGATGTGGGAGTCGCCAATTGACTCTTCTTGATCCTCTGTGAAGAGATCAGTGTCATTTTCTTGATTAAACTCAGGTTGGAAAGAGAAATCATGCTCTATTTCCAAATACCCAACTACTGAGTTGGCTGGAGGTGCTTCAATGGCAAGGTTCCTCTATGGAGGAAGAAGATGATTAAGTTACCCTTGATGTGCCTGATTAGGGGATGTCCTTCTTGGTACATCTCTGTATGAAGGAGCAGATGACATCCCTTGTGCCATTTTTCTTCTAAGGGCTAGCACTTCATTTGCTAGCTTCTACACCATTAGATTAGCGGTGGTTGTAGGTGAGTTATCAAAAGATGAGGAAGATGTGCCTCTGTTTGAATCCCTTCTATCTTTCCAGCCAAGATAAGGTCATCTTCTAACTCAGTGGCTAAGTCTTGAGGAGCTTCAAGATCTATGCGACCAACATGTCTTAGCAGAAAACTTATTTTAGGCAGCTGTGAGTTTATGAAGAAGCATTTGAGGTTCTCGGGTGTGGACTGAGCAACTACGAGAATCTTGTTTCTTAGCTTGTCAAATTTTGCAATAAAATCCCTCATGGGCTCATGAGGTTCCTTTTTCATCTACGTAAGTTGGGATTGCAAAGCATGATCATCTTTTACAGGTTTGAACCTTGATTCAAACTTGGCTTTGTGTAATATCCCCTTTCAGTAGGGAATATCTAAACACAAATAGCTCTGAAAAAAGATACACTTTTTGCCAAAATAATTTCAAATATGAATAAATAAATCACAATATAATTTCTCAATAGCAAATCAAAGATCTTATCACTTGTTCTTCTAGATGATTACACAATTGAGTCTCTACCATACAAATAAAATATCATGAAATATTCTGTCTTGAAACCCTGGGCTTTTGCAAATCTGGAGATTGACCCTAAATCTGGAAGTCTCAGCCCACTGTGTTGAACACACAGTCACTAGCATCGATCGATATTCTGCCGACGTCGGTCATTGTAGGTCCTTCTCTGCCAACGTCAGTCTTCAGTCAGCCAATGTCGGTCACTGGGGATTTCTGTCTGCCGAGGTCGGTGTCTGCATGGATTCGTACGGACCTGTACAGACTTCGTACGGCACCAATTAAGCACAACCTGCCTGTTTTCAACCCCTGATCTAAAAATATGTCTCTAATATAGAAGATCTCTATCTGTATAATTTATTGAATCAAAACTAAATAAAGAAATACCTGAAATACTGTGATAACTTTTGTGTGAAGTTATCTCTCAAATCTGTACCTCTGTGATAACTTTTATATGAAGCTATCTCTTAATTTGGCAATAAATCAACTGATATCTCACAACCTCTAAATCACACACAATGAAGAGTTGATGTTCTCCACTACAATGGAATCCTGGAACCCTTGGCTCAGTCTTCACAAAAGAATTCTTCAAAATCAATAATGGCCTCCATGAGAAACCCTTATACCCTCAAAAGATATGCTTGCCCTAATTAGGGTTTTCTTAAATTAGAATTAGGGTTTCTAGTTTAAAATTAGACCAAATAATTAATATTTGATTAAATCAATCAAATATTAATATCTCCCTCAATACATGTCCAATCAAGCCCAAACAAAATCCAACTAGAAAAATTTTGCTAAACGAAGCCACGCCAATCTCCATCAAGACCCTCTAACCATCCTCTCAGCCTAGGAGGCTCGCATAATAGGCTAACCATGAACTTAGAACATGTCAACTGAAAAGGGGACATGACAATCTGCCCCTCCTGAAATTGCTTGCCCTCAAGCAATCACTGAATGATACACTCATCAATCCACCTGGATCCCAAATGTAGTTATGATCTGCCCTGCTGTTAATCAATGAAAATTCCATGCCATGTCCATCCCTAGTACTAAGATAAGCACCCCAACATCCAATCCATAAATGAAAATCAGCAAGTAACTCAAGCAAACTCTGTACCTGAATAATGTCTAAATCTGGATTGTGAAGGCTAGAAAGAGTCATATCATCATCAACCTGTGACCCAACTATAACAAAAAGCTGAGTCCCTACCACATGTGATAACTCCTGAACTGAACTCACCTCGAGACCAAGCTCGTCCTCATATCTCCCCTGTGTTGGTGCCAATGTGCACTCGTCATTGCACTCTATCATGTCATGTGGTATAGGCATCTCCATCTGCTGCCCCGTATTGCCTTAAGAATATGTGTCTTCCCATCAACATCAAAGAGAACCTCCATGTCCTTGAGAGGAAGAGTAACTTCCTCAGATGAATGAAGCCACTTCATACCCAAGACTACGTCTATGTCCCCCATGTCTACCACATAATAATCAGCCTTGAACTCATAGTCGTTCAAGCGCAATGGGAGGTCTCTAATCATACACTCACACCTAAGAGTGTGACCATCAACTACCTTAACTCTGATGCCCTCAAAATCTTTGATAGTGATTTCATGCTTCTCCACAAATCTAGCATCTATGAAATTATGTGTGGCTCTTGTATCAAGAAGGGTGATAACCTTCTGCCCTGCCAAAACTCCATAGAGTTTGAATGACTCATCCGACTGAATGCTAGATAGGCATGCCTCCTATATGTGAAGCTCTAACTCTACCTCTACCTTAGGCCCTGAAGCCTCTGCTTCTGCCCCCTCAGAACTATTCTGCTATTTAGAATCCTCATAATATGCCCACATCACACGATTTGCCTTGCCCTTAGGCCTCAAAGTACAATCGTGATGGATATCATATGGACCTTTGCAGTAGAAGCAAAGCTTTTTCCTACATAGATCGTTAAGCACCTCATGATCCAAAGGTGGTGCTGCTGGATTGGCCTTTGAATCATTCTTTACACCTGATTTATCTATGTTGTAATCTGGTCTCTCTATATCTACGTTGGAGCACTTATGGTCTCTAGATGAAGAAGTACCTTTGGAGTTAAATTTATGGGATGGGGCTGCCATCTCCATACTATGCACCTTCTTCATAGCTACCTGTAATGAAGGAGGATCAAAGGCTTTGATCCAACCTCTCAATGGCTCTGTCAATCCCTCCATGAAGAGAACTACCAATCTACGCTCGAAAATATTGGGCACCATGACTGCCAATCTCTAAAACTCCCCAATGAAGGACTCCAAGTTACCTGTTTGTCTCAACTGTGCTAGATCTTGAAATTAAACCTCGAGATCCTTCCTGTCAAACTGCTCAACCAATCTATCCACAAAGTCCTGGTACTCTGTCACCTGGTTATGCTGAAGTGTTACCATACCATGGTACCACCAATCATGTGCTACTCCATCCAAGTGCAAAGTGGCATATTTGATGGCCTCTATCTCTGACATTGGTCTCAATGCCAAAAAGGTGTCAAGCTTATGAACCCAAGCTTGAGATGTCATCTTGCCGCTGCCGTCAAAAGTAGTCAAAGAAAGCTTACCAGTAGCCTTCTTTAGCTCACTGAATTGAACTCTAGGCCTCCTGTCCTGTCTAACTAATCTGTAGTGCTCTCTCCTTAGAGTAACAAAATGATCAAAGGACATCTTCTCTTGAACATGAGAATCTAATAAGTTCCACTCATCAGTTGCAGCCATGAGGGTATCTGTAAATAGGAAATCACCTATTGCCTCTTCTGCTGGAGCCTCTGGTTCATCCTGCACAAATGTAGGCCGTGTAGGTCTATCAACAGTCCTGGAATGAGTCTACTGGGATTTATAATTAATAGTAGCACTCCTGTTATCTCCTTGTTCCCCATTATGTCTATCAGGTGCGTTCATCCCCCTTATCATAGTCATGAGTGCCTGTAGTGTCTAATTCATCTATTGTTGGCTTGTCATCATAACACGGTGAAATTCTCTAGTGTCCTGATTAGCATCATACCTATGGCCCCTGGGTGGGCTACCCTCACGTCTGTCACTCATGATAATCCACTGCTATTCTAACAACTGGGTACCTTCAAGTAAGGCTTTACTACGTGTGTTATACTTGTGTGGTCCCAACTCTTGTGAAAATAATTTTAAATATGAATAAATAAATCACAATATAATCTCTCAATAGAAAATCAAAGATCTTATCACTCGTTCTTCTAGACAATTACACAATTGAGTCTCTGTCATATAAATAAAATATCATGAAATATTCTGTCTTGAAACCCTGGGCTTTTGCAAATCTAGAGATTGACCCTGAATTTGGAAGTCTCATCCTACTGTGTTAAACACACAGTCGCCGGTGTCGGTCGATATTCTACCGACATCTGTCACTGTAGGTCCTTCTCTATCAACATCAGTCTTCAGTCGGCCGATGTCGGTCACTGGGGATCTCTATCTGCCGAGGTCAGTGTCTGCGTGGATTCGTACGGACCTGTACGGACTTCGTACGACTACCAATTAAGCACAACCTGCCTATTTTCAACCCCTGATTTGAAAATATATGTCTCTAATATAGAATATCTCTATCTATATAATTTATTGAATCAAAACTAAATAAAGAAATACTTGAAATACTATGATAACTTCTGTGTGAAGTTATCTCTCAAATTTGTACCTCTGTGATAACTTCTATATGAATCTATCTCTCAATTTGGCAATAAATCAACTGATATCTCACAGACTCTAAATTGCACACAATGAAGAGTTGACGTTCTCCACTGCAATGGAATCCTGGAACCCTTGGCTCAGTCTTCACAGAAGAATTCTTCACAATCAATAATCAATAATCAATGCATAAATCAATAATGGCCTCCATGAGAAACCCTTATACCCTCAAAAGATATGCTTGCCCTAATTAGGGTTTTCTTAAATTAGAATTAGGGTTTCTAATTTAAAATTAGACCAAATAATTAATATTTGATTAAATCAATCAAATATTAATATCTCCCTCAATACATGTCCAATCGAGTCCAGACAAAAGCCAACTAGAAAAATTCTGCTAAACGAAGCCACGCCAATCTCCATCAAGACCCTCTAACCATCCTCTCAGCCTACGAGGGTCACATAATAGGCTAACCATGAACTTAGAACATGTCAACTGAAAAGGGGACATGACACTTTGATAGTGTCCCAACCAGTCACTGATCCAGTCTGCAGATGGTAAAACCAGTCTGTAGCAACACCTTGTAGTGTTTCCATGAAAATCCTGACTGCCACGTCTTCAAATTCCACCCCTATCACACCACAAGCTATGGTGAAGGCTGTAATGTGTTCATCAAGGTGGACTCTTCCATCACCAAATAATTTGTGGAAATTCTTCCTTGAATTGAGTGGTAGCTCATGCAGGGGTGGAGTTAGATTAAGTGGGCCAAATGAGTTACCCCAAGGGCCTCAAAATGCCATGATTGGATTATGAAAAAAAGGATAACACATCTGAGTGGAGTTGTCATATTATAGGACAAAAATGGAAAATAAATTGGCCTTACTTTAGCTTAAAGCTTGAGGCTTCAAACTGTGCTTTCTTTCCTAGTAGCTCTAGTTTTGTAGACCAAATAATATAACAGAGATGGAGGAAGATAGTAAGGCTATAATGAAAATGGGTAAGACACAGAAAGGAGTCACTAGACTATGTAATGGATAAGGGTAGGGACTGCTTCAATCTAAAATTTGAGGCTTTAGACTGCATGTTCATCCCTAGCAGAGTCGCCAAAAACTATTGTGCGAGGTTAGGGAGGAAAAATTAACAATGTGAAAGCACTGGAGTAGTTCATTCTTCCATAGCACAATGCATGGATAAGGTTATAATGATAATGGGTAAGACACAGGTGATGTTTCAATCTAAAACATGAGGTTTTAAATTGCACAAAATTACTGTGTCCCTAGCAGAGTTGCCAAAAATTGTTGGGTGAATATTTTGTTGACCAACTAACTGGAGTTAAAAATAGTTCCTATCACCATAGCATAGGAAGATTGGTCATCCAGATGTGTAGGCTTATTGCATCACAAAGGGCCAAATCTCTCCTCTCATCAAGGGGAAGTTCCTTATTAAATATGTAGAGGTTATATACAATATATATATACAGAAAGTAAGACACAAGGGTGGGATGAACCATCCATCTCTCTTTTAGAGATGATGCCAATAAACAAGGAAGAAATCCTAGGTGATGGGGAAGGTGCTTCTCTACTTTCAGAATCAAATTTTAGCCAAGATCTAGATTCCTTACTAAATAGTAGAAATCCTGGTGCAATGATAGAAGGCACTTCTCTTCTTTCAGAAGTATTCTCCAGTAGGCAGCATGAATCTTTCAGGTAGCAAGTAACTAGTAACGGGGGTGCTGAGTGACCAGCAACCCGAGAGAGGAAAATGAATAAAAATGGGGGCACCATGTCATCCCAAGGCTCTTTACATAAGAAAGAAAATGCAAACACAATGAAGGTGCTTATGGGGGCACAACGTCATCCCATAGTTGGCCTTTAGGACACCTTCTTGATCACCTCCACTAGTTCTACTTATTAAATCAAATAAGCAAGAATGCTTTCAAAAGACAGAAATATGAACAATCTCCTAAAGTAGCACAATCTATAATAGCACAAATTCTACAAGTAACTTGCTTTCTCATTCAGATAAAATAATATGAATTACAATTTGAGCTCAAAGTCTCAGTAATACCTTTCAATTTGGGCAGAGTTTTGCTTCTAATGATTAAAATGGTCTCCCTATAACAATGAAAGAGTTTTCATTATATAGAGGTTTGGAGAGACTTGGCACTTTTTCCTAATGAAGTGACCTATTCAGTGCACTCAATGCCTTGGATGCATTCTTGGTTTTGTCAGGAAGGGCCCTACTAGAGCAAGGTAGCTGCCTTAAATGTGGCATGTCGATTCCTCTCTTAGTGCCTCCTCCTTGGCCTAAAACACTCATTCATTTACCTGATTAGCCATGCAATTGTCTACTCTGTCTTCACCTCTAAGGGGACAAGTAGATGGTGCTCTCAATGTTACCAACTCCCCAAATATCTACCTAGTGAACTGCTTCACCTACTGATAGTAACTCCAAATGAGTTTCACTCTCTATCTCTTCCTTCTCTTGATCCTAGCCTTAGGCTTTTTGAATGAATTTGGGTTCATCTTTTGAGTCTGAAAAAATCAATAGACACTTGAATGTAGTTGATTTGGAATTCACATGTCTTTTCCTTATTAAAGGTTAATGGGTAGCTAGTTGCTTTAAATTTGATGTTCGCAGGCCTGTCATCATGCCATGATATAGGTTAGGACACGTGGTCGCATCCACTATTTTGAAATAAGCTTATTGGAATAAGCTTTGAAACTTGTTAGAGGCTAGAGGCATGGACACAGACACGTGGTAGTTTTTGCTACACTGGGATGGGACACACCACGGGTCCACTCCAGGAAGCTTTATTTGAAACTGCGCCTTGGCATGTGACACTTGGTAGCTTTTGCTACACTTTTGAGGCTTGACCCTTCCTAAAGAGAACTTTCCCTTCAGGATATCAAATAGGGTCCATTTTATGTGTCAAGTGTCCCTCTGTAAGGGTCTTTATCCTTCTAGATCCTCCTAGTGGCCTTCAAGCTTTTCATCTTTGGTGGGCCTATTATTCCATGTATTTCCTTCATTTTCTTCAGACAAAAAGTCTAAAGAAATTCCTTTATTTAGCTCTATGCCTCTCGTAAGGGCATCCCTCTTTGACACGTGGTAGTATCCATCACTTCTTGCCAAGGACACATGGAGTCTTCCACTACATCGTGTTGAAACCCTCCACTGTCGACACCTGGTGCTTTCTGCTATCGAGCTTTTGTAGCATCATAGAAATGCTTGGGGCTCACTCGGGCTCTCATGGATGATGACACTTGGCAGCCTCCACCGATCTCTACAAAGGACACGTGGTGCAGTCTGAATACATTTTTTAGTCACATTGATGTAGACACTTGGCACATTCCACTTTAGTTAGTCGCTCATCCCTGGGACCACCATGGTCTTTACTTCAAATAGTGAAGCTAAGGGAAAGACACTATGGATATTGACACTTGGAGGCTTCTGACAAGCTTCAAAGGGACATGTGGCACAGTCTGTTACTCTTAGGAAAAACATAGTGAAGCCTTCTATGGTTGCCACTTGTCGCCCTCTATGGAACTTAGGAAGAAGCTTTATCGAAAGGGACCCTTACAGCTTATAAGAAACATTGAGAAGCGAACACTGACACTTGTTACATTCTATTGAGCCATAAAGGGGCATGTGGCATAGTCTACATATTTATAGCACTTGCATGGATGCAGACACCAAGTGGCTTTTGATGATTTTTCAAAAGGGACACATGGCACCTTCTACCACTTCTTTGAAACAAAGCATAAAGGGGCTCGGTCGATGACACTTGGTAGTATCCACTTGAATATTTCCATTGCATGCATTTCTCCTCATAATTGAGGTAGTCTTTGAACCTTTGAACCTGATGCACTGAATCAATTAAATGTTGAACCCGTTGAACCTATGAACCAAAATGGTTCAATGGTTCAACAGTTCAAGCTTTTGAGACTCGTTTGAAGCTTGCCACCGATATTGAACCTTGAACCAAAGTGTCCAAGTGTGAGAAAATAGTCCCTTTTGATTGAATTCACTTGTAGAAGCCTTTGAACTTGTTGAACCTGCTAATCCCTTTACCAAAAAGTTGAGAAAATGACAAATTTGAATGTTGCAAAACAAATTTTTGGAAAGGGGATGAATAATTTTGGTCACGCAAGACCAAAATAGTCTTATGTTGTCTGAAAAATGAAGAATCAATTTTCAAGGACAACACATCCATTGAATTACTTATTGATCCTAGTTCATCTAGTAACTAGGAGGAATAATAATTTTATCATAGCTTTCACTTATATTCAAACACCAAACCAAATCATTGAATAATCAACACATCAAAATAATAATTGAGACAAGGACCAATTGGGATTTCATCACCTGGTGTAAACCTTACCCCCTCCCAACTATCCCACTTGGATTTCACCACCAAGGGGAGAACCAACTCAGCTCTCTGGTTGAGTATAAATTCTAGACTCGGTATATCTTGGCTAAACACCTGACACCCTTATCACTTTAGGATTATGAAGTGAGGGGGTAGACCCCAATACCAAGCCACATACTGAATTTCAACATAGACATTTCTTTTAAGCACCTAACCAACTCAAAACCAACTATATCTTACCTTTTTAGTAACCATATCAAACCAACTTCCCCTCCACACTCTTTAAGGCATAAGCCAAAAGCAATTTAAAAGTAATCCTAGGATAAATGCATTTCTAGTGTTTGTGTTGATTGCTTTGAAATATTTTTGGTTGCTTCTTGTTTGATTTGAGAGATCTGCCTTTTAATTCCTTATTTTCTCATATGGTCACTACTAGATAAAAACTTAGAAATCAAGTTAATCAGCCCCCATCTTCTTCTGCACCTATGGATTATACCTTAGACATTGAGAGTTGCCCTCCTCCCTCTCCTTCTAATGTCCCAACCATATCTGAATGGGATCTTACCTTTTCCACCTTCCTTGATAACAATCAAGTGGATTTATAGCACTACCTCAATATCATGTCATACCACACCCCTTTTTCTTTGATTTCCTCTACCAAACCCCCTCTTGGCATGCCACCCCACCTTATGGTGGGTACCACTTCAAACCAACCATTTTTTACCCATACCTCTTCTAACATCCCATCCACCAAAACCCAAACCAACCATCCACCCCCAACCAAACACCTCCTTTCACACCCCAAATGGGTTCAACAATACCCTTGGTCACCTACACCCCACCTACTATAGCATTATCCTCCACTCCTGCTTCCATCCTCCCTTCAGTAGCAACTAATACCTCAACCACAACCCAATCTCAAAATCTAGTGCTCTCCATACCACAAACACTTCCCCCTATAAACACTTTGGTCACTACCCACCTTCAACCAACTAACCCACTAACCACTTTGATACTACACATAAACCCCCCAACCTTGACCTTCCAACTTGTACCCATGACATCTTATAAATATATTCCTAACACACAAGTATAAATACCTCCACCTTCCACCTTGTTGAGCCCAAAATCCATCACTTGTTTTTGTGGACAACATATCAACTATTTTGATCCTGTTGGCCAAAATTCTCTCTTCCCTTCTCAAAAAATGTTTTGAGCACTTAAGTTCTTCAATAGGCGAGCTCTCACAAAGGAACAAGTTCTAAACACTTAGGCAATTTCAAGGCTGGTTCAACATTGAGGTTCAACTAAAAGGTCCATCGGCAAGCTTCAAACAAAAGATTGAACCATTAAACCATTGAACCCCACCTCCAAAGCTTCAACAGGTTCAAAAGTTAAACAGCTTCAAAGGACTTAAATAAAAGTAGAATTTGAAGAAGAAAGATAGAACCGTTGAACCTTGAACCAAAAGAGTTCAAAGTTCAAAGGTTTAATGAGTTCAATAAAGTTTGAGAGACTTAGAAGAACAAGGGATTCAAAGAGCAAAGAAAGAAAGGTTGAACCATTGAACCTTGAACCTCGGATCAAAGTTCAAAGGTTCAAAGGTTTAAGGAATTTCAAAGTTTGAAAGGAAGCTTCGAGAAAAGGAAGCGTAAGATTCTAGAGACAAGTTCGAAGAGATGGTTCAGCCAATTAAACCAAGGAGCTGATTGAACCAAGGAGCCGATTGGACCGCCTGAACCATCGAACCATTAAAGTGACCAGTGACGTCCCCGTGGATGTCAAATTCAAGGTAATAAAATGCCCATTTATTTTCAAATATGGCACAAAAACTTAAAACAAACTTAGCAAATAGCTGAAGAAGAAGTCGAAGGAGCTAGCAGAAAGTGAGATGATAGCCCCGAGAGCTCATATCACCAAGGAAGGACAAGATGTGGTGAGAAAAAAGAGAAAAACTACAAGAAATCTAGAAATATCTATAAGAGAGTTATTTTTGGTAGGTAAAATAGTCCACCAGGTGGACATTAGAGAGCATAGACACTCAAGGACGTAGCCTATTTTTATCCATTGAGTAAAGGTGAAATGGATAGCTACGTAAATATCAGGAAGAGGACTAGGTGGCCTATACTTTGGAGGAGACATTTGAGATGAATTGACATGCCACAGTTAAGGCCGATGCCCTATTCCAACATGGCCCCTTGACAAAACTAAAAATGCATTCAAAGAATTGAATGCAACATGGGCCATTCCACGAAACGAAGTGCCCAAGTCTTTTTGGGAGTGCTATATATTGTAATCTCTTCTTTTATGCAAAGAAGATCTCTATTATAGAAGCAAAACTTTGCCCAAATTGAAAGGCATTTCCTGAGACTTTGAGCTCAGATTGTTAATCATATTTCTTTATTTGAATGAGAAACAAGTAACCTTTCAGACTTTGTGCTAGAATAGCTTGTGTTATTTAGGAAATTGTTCTTATGTCTATTTCCTAGAAGCATTATTTTACATTTAATTTAACAAGTAGAACTAGTGAAAGTAATCAGGAAGGTGTCCTAAGTCAACTGTGGAGAGACTTTGTGCTGCCACAATTGTCTTTAGCATGTTTGTTTTTCTATTTTTGTGTAAAGGATTTTAGGATGACTTTGTGCCCCCATTGTCCTTCATATATTTCACTCTTTGGTAGTTGAGGTGGAGACTTTGTGTTATACTTCATCCTGCTGTGTTATAGCGCCTTGTTTCAGTGAGGGAAGTAATGAAAGACTTTGTGATTTCATAGATTTCTCACAGTTACTTTTACTACCCAGGAAGGAATTTGGATATTGATTGAGTATTACTTCTAAAAAAAGAGAAGTACCTCCAACAATCACCTAGGATTTCTCCTTTGTCTGTGAACATCATCTCTGAAAAAAGAGAGATGGATGGTGTTGTCCTACCCTTGAGTGTTATTTTCTACTTATATATATAGTATATAGCACCTCATAGTTATAGGGAACCTCCCCTTGATGAGAGGAGAGATTTGTCCCCTTTTTATGTGGTCAACCTACACACTTGGCTAATAAATCTCCCTATGTTGTGGTTGAAACACCTATTTTGCCCATTAGTTAGCTGGTGACAAAATATTCACCCAATAGTTTTTGGTGACTCTATTAGGAAGAACGAGCAGTTTGGAGCCTCAAGCTCCAAGCTAAAGTAGGGCCAATTATTTTCCATTTTTATTCTACAATTTGGAAACTCCATGCTATACAAGAATCTAGAAAGCTCAAGGTGTTGTTGACCCTATTTTTGAGTTGGTGTAGCAGAGCAATTTTGATTTGTTTCCTCCATAACCTCACCTTTAATGAATTAGAAGTCTTCCTCCTATCAACACCAGGTCACCAATATAAGGCAAAGCTTCTTTTCCCTCTGCTAGCAAAGCTTTACCTATACATACCCCACCCAAATTTGTTGTGCCCCCTTTTAGTAGTCAAATAATGGCAGTTCAAGGCCCCTGGGGTAACTCTTTTAGCCCACTCAATTTAACTCCACCTTTACATGAGATACCACATAGTTCAAGGAAGAATTTTCCCAAATTCTTTGGTGATGGGAGAGTTCATCTTGATGAACATATTACAGCCTTCAGCATAGCTTATGGCATGATAAGTGTGGAGTATGAGGACGTAGCAGTTAGGCTATTTGTAAAATCATGACAAGGTGCTAATGTAGACTAGTTTTATCATTTACAGGCCTAGACTGTGACTGACTGGAACACCCTCAAAGCCAAATTTGAAGCTAAGTTCAAGCCTACAAAAGATGCACATGCCCTACTAGCTCAGCTCACATAAATGAAGAAGGAGCCTCATGAACTAATAAGGGGCTTTATTTCCAAATTTGACAAGTTGATGAATAAGATTCCTATAATTGCTTAGCTGACGGTTGAGAATCTTAAATGTTTCTTCATCAACTCTTAGCTTCTGGAGGTGAGTTTCTTGTTGAGACATGCTAGCCACATAGACCTTGCTGTAGCTCAAGATTTGGCCACTGAGGTGGAAGATGATCTTATCTTGGCAGGAAAGATAAGAAGAGATCCTAACAAGAGTAAATCTTCTTCATCTTCTAAAATTTTTTCTATAAGCACCACCGATCCTATGGTTCAGAAGCTGGCAAATGAGTTGATAGCTCTCAAAAAGCAAATGGTGCAAGGGATGTTTGCTCCTCCTTTATACCAAGATATACCAAGGAGGATGTTTCCCAATCAGTCATACCAAGGAGACACTACTAGGAATCAAGGGAAGCCAAATCATCTTCCTCTCCCTTAGGGGAAACTTGCTATTAAAGCAGCTCCATCACACTCATCAATTGGATACCTTGAAACATAATCAAATTTTTCTTTCCAATTTGAGTTGAACTAGGAAGATGACATTGATCTCTTTGTGGAAGACCAAGATGAATCAGCTGGCAACTCCAACATTAGTTTCCTAAATCACTAGGATGAACTCAAAAGTAAAGGTAAAGCATTTGATGGATCATATTCTATATTTAGTCGGTCCCATAACCAGTCAGCCCAACAAGCTAATAAGGAAAAAATAGAGGAGTGATCTCTGTAGACACCAAAATTGTGTCTAAATTTGGTCATCCTCCTCGTTTTCTCCCCCTTTGGTCCCTTGCCACTTCGACTATCCCTAACCCACCTAGGTCTTATTAATTGGAAATAATTATCTATTTTTAATTAAATAAGCCCCTTTTCCCTCTCCTTGCCACCTCGCCACCCTTGGATTCCCTTCATTCCCCACATGGCTATTTAACACCTAGACTCCCATTCCAACTTCTGCTCCCGTCCATTTAATCCCTTTCGATCGTTTCTCCCTCGGACTAGCTGACCCGACAGTTGGAAAACGGATGAAAGGCTATTTTTAGCCTTTCTCCAGCCTTTCAGCCACCGATGTCAGTCAACTGTCGACCGACGTCGATAATATTTTCGGTGTCGGCATCTTTCATAACTACTTTCTGTCCGTTATCTTTTCTCTCTGGCTCTCTTCGTCTCTCCTCTCTCGCATCCCGACTCAGAATCTGGCACTCTGATCACCAATCCATTTTGAACCCACCTCTCTGCCAATCAATTTGACTCTCTCCCTCAGGTACATGTAGACACCAAAATCGTGTCGACTCCCCTGGTCATTCCCCATCTTATTCTTCTTCGCTTATTTAACCCTTGTCGATCACTTGTTCCACCAACCTTGACCCTGGCAGCATGTAACAATGAGCAGAGAACTAAAAGCTAGACTCTGTTCTCATTGTGCATCTGCCGATGACGATCTTTACTCGGCCGATGTCACCAACGTCGGTCACTTATCGGCCGACATCGGCAATCCTGTCGACGTCGGTCACCATCCCGTTATCCGTTATCAGTTACCATTCAGTTCCTGATCGGTTTCCCAAAACGGTTATCGAACCGTCTCTCGAAACCGTCCCCGGGCCTTCATCAGAATCAACCCGATCATTCAATCTCCTCTCTGATTTTTTGACATTTACAGACTCTCTGAACTCCAGCATCCATCAACTCCAGCATCCACCAACTCCAGTGTTCGTTTCACTCCGGCACTGCACAGACAACCTCAACTATGGCTTTCATCACGGCTTCTGACAGGTAAGTATTTTTTGTGTTTATTTTCATTTTCTTTCTAATTATTAGCTATTCATTATTTCTGTCATCCCGAATCTTCTCCCTTCTTTACATCCTTGTTCATACCCCCAGACTCGACCAAAAACCTGACCTTACTCTGTCTAAACCTTATTTTAATTCTATCAGACCCCGTCCCAACTCTATCTAAAACCTTGTCCCGACCCTGTCAAGACCTTCTGCAACTCGCCCAGACTCTGTCCAGAACCTGCCCCGAACGACACCGGTCACTGCCCCGACCGACGACGGTACTTCAACCGACGTCGGCACCTTCCCAGATCGACGCCGACACCACAGAGACCGACGCTGGTGACTGTGCAGAACAGTGCCGCTTATCAGGTACGCATTTTAATTTTCTATCATTTATTTCTATCATTTTATCTTTCATTATCTACTTTCGTCCAATATTCTACTTTTTTATCAGTGGGTTGATATCCTTCTAGGGAGTCTTCGTACTTCTGGGATCAGGCATTCGCCTGACAACCCACCATATCTTTGACTAACATCTTTTCATGTTTTAGTCTCTTTTTTGCAGGTGTCATTCCTCCACAGCCAAAGAGGAGAATCTTCCAACGTCTGATTTCGGTGCGCTCGACTTTATCAGGTACTTCTAGCCTTGACCATTTTCTTTTAGTTTCTTATTTCTTCTTTGAATGTAGAAAGCAATTTTTGCATAGAAACATTCTGGCACGCCTGGTGGGACCCTAGGTCCTCCTTGGGTTCTCTCTTTCTTTCGTTCATTTAGGCGCATTAGGTTTCTTCCTTTTTGCCTCCTTTCGTCTCTTCTTAAACGACATCATAAGCAGAACTAAAATGAACATTTCTTTCTTGCACTTCTAGACTAGCTAAAACTCATATTCTTCGACTCTTTCTCCATTCATCTTCATACAAACAAACATTTCAACTTGGACATTAAAACACTTTGCATTCATTTCTGTTTGCCTGCATCTCTTAGACCACACATAGTAATTAAACCACATATTGAATTAATCTAGATCACTTGATGTTACACGACCAAACCACCTACACAAAATAAACATTTTAACTTAACTGAGACAAGGCCCGACTGGGATTTCATCCCCCAGTGGATACCTTACCTGTCCCGGTGACCCTACTTGGATTTCATCACCAAGGGGGAAGCCCACTTCGTTCTCTGGTGGAGTATAAACTCTAGGTGAGGTATATCTTGGCGAAGCGAAACCAGCTAACCACTGGAATCGTGAAGTGAGGGGAGCTTGCTCCTTAGCACCAGGCCACGTACCAGACCCTAACACAAACTTCTTGAGCACCATAACAAAACCCGAAACCTTCCATAGACTGCTTTTTCTAGGACCCGACTCACAAAGCCAATCTTCCTCTACACACATTCTAAGGCATAAGCCACTATAATCCTAATAATTTACTTCTAGGGTTTTAGGATCTGCTTGTGTCTTCATCTTTTTGGTTCTTATTTGCTTATTTGAGCTTGTGAGGACGTTCTTCCTTGCCTTGAATGGTTCTGACTCGTAGCCAAGCCAAGGCTCTAGTCAATCACGCGAGGCATCATCCTCTTCCATCTACCCCGCCTACAACCAACCCTATAATGGAGTTCAACTCAGAAACTGAAAGAACTCCTACCAGACCATCTCCGACCCAAACGCCTATTATCCCAGAAGGGGACCAAGATTTCGCACGATTCTTGGACCTCAATACCGCAGCCTTGCAATACTATCTCGCGAATAGCCGAATGCGAGACTCCTCGGGCAATCCAATCTATGGAATGCCGACTTCTCTCCTCGAAACTGCGGCTGTATCAACGGCATCCGTAGTCTAACCCTTAGATACCCAGGCTGTTACCTCAAACAATGACCAACCTTTTACCAACCATCCAAGTGTGGCTTCTCCTTCCATCGTTGGGCCCACTTTCACCGGGGTTTTGGCCCCCAATCAATCTCAACCCACTCAACCACTTTCTACCCCCTTTCAAAACTTGGTCGTCTCCATTCCGCCTACCCTTACTCCTATCAACACTAGGGTGGCTACCCATCCATTGGCCCATGTTACCTCTAGTCAACCTCCCATGACCACATCAAACCTAGCCATGCCTTCCATCCAACCATCCTTAGTCACTTCTTCTGTCCCTACGACTAGTCATCCATACGTTGTGCCCTTATTGGTACAACCGACTACGTCGTATACCTCTTCCAGCCTCTTTCAAGTGCCTTACAATCTAGGAGGCGCTCCACCCGCCAATCCGTCAGTAGATATTATCAAGATGCTGATGAATAAAATGTCCAACCTAGAGACCTCCATTACCGGCTCGTGCAATACTCTCTCGTACGAACAAATCTGCAATGAGCCCATCCATCCTTCTGTCCCCATCAGACCATATCCCAACCAATGGGAACTTCCTAAGTTTTCTCGTTTCTAGAGCAAGGAAGACCCACAACAACATTTACGGGCATTCAGACATGCTTGTTACCTTATCACCCACGACGATGCATTACTCTTACGCACGTTTCCCATGTCTCTCTCAGGTACTGCACTTGACTGGTACAGCTCTCTTCCCAGCCATTCCATCTTCATGTTCACTCAGCTGGCCCAGCTCTTCCTCGATCATTTCTCCATCAATATCACCAAGAAGGTCTCCATCACAGACCTCTATTCTATCTGCCAGTTCGAGGATGAATCCATTGCTGATTTCATCGCTCGGTGGAGGGGCCTTATCAATCAACTTTCATTTTCCTTACCCCAGCCTGAGCTTATTGAACTTTTCTCTCAAGCCTACGCTAAACATATTTCTTCTACCTTGAGGGTTCAAACCTTCCGCACTTTTAACGAAGCCTTCACGATGGCTCGTAAACTTGAGTTACGTGCCGTTGAGGAGAATAAAGTCAAGTTGCGGAGTAAGAATCCCAACTCCAAAACCAATGACCCCTCTTCTAAACCTTCCTCGTCCAATTCTAAATCTAAAGCTTCAGCAAATGCTGTGGTTGTTAGATCTTCTTCCTCTTCACCTTCAACTAATCAATCTAAACCATCCACATCTATGAGCGCCACTCATCAATTTCAGCAGAGATACATACAGTGATAGTTTACTCCACTTGGAGAATCATACGCATCTGTGCTAGAAAAAACTCGTCAAACAAGGGGCCATCAATCTCCCTCAGATCCGACCTCCACCACAATTTGATCCCTCACGCGCCATCCCTGCGTGGTATAGGGAAAATGACTTCTGTAACTACCACCGTGTTAAAGGTCATGACACGGGCAACTGTAAAACCCTTAAAAACATAGTCCAAGACATGTTGGAAAAGGGTGACCTCATCCTCGACAATCCTAATGCCCCTCCTAATCAGGGTATCGATATTTTCAAACAACCATTCCCTAATCATCCACCAACCCAAAACAACGTCCAGACCTTGACTGACAATACCCATGAACATAATATTTGAATAGTCAATACGGTCTCGCCCCTCATTTCTAACCAACCCTAAGAGGTGAGTTCATCCATCAGTCCATCACATGTGGACGAACCTCTTTCACCGGTTAGTTCTCCCTCAACTTCTCTCATTTTAGAAGATGCCTCGACCTTACCAGCATCGCCAGTTTCACCATCTTCCTTCTTGCTGCCCATGGAAGACCCAACCTTTCCTACTCCTCAACCACAAGTGGAGGGCACTATCATCCCTGCCCTTTACCCGCTTGAGGAGCTTCATTCTCCATTTTCTTCTCCACCCAGGGAAGAACCTATCTCTCCTTCGTCTCCAACCAAACATGAACCTGTTACGACTTCACCATGCTTTGGGTCCGAGACTACTACACTCATCTCACCTTCAGTCCCACAACCATTGACGTCTTTTCAAGAGCCCAAACTTCATCCCGCATCTTCTTAGCCATTTTCCTGACTAGTGGAGAGACTCAAACTTCTCCCTTCTAGGAAAGTGGAACATCAGGGATTGTGGGACCGTCTCACAGCCCTTCAACAAGCCTAGGCCCTCTCATCTCATGCTGCTAATCCTCCCATGGTAGAACCTCCTAAGACTATCAACAAAAATCAGATTTCTGCCTCTAGACCATCTACATCTCCATCAACCTCATCAAAACCAAAACCCTCATCTACTCCGCCTAAACCTATCAAATCGCTTGGCGTTCGCCCCGTCTCCAACCTCACTCATCCACAAGTGAAGGTGGACTTAAACCAAACTTCAACTAATAGTAATCTTCAACCTAAATCACAAAAGACTGCCAAACCACAGAGGTGAATGCCTCCTCTTTCATCACCATTGCCCTCCATTTTGGGCCCGCATCCTTCAACCCTAACCAGAGTCCTTCCCGCTCCAACCTTTAATCAAAACCGATTGCCTCCTTTGCTTCCTTTGCCGACCACTAGCCTACCCTCTCCCAAAAGGGCGATACCTCTGATGAAGAGTGTACCGTCTCAGCCTGTCATCGCACCATCAACCCAAAAGGTGGTACGAAAACCCCCTCCAACTTTGCCCAAGCAAAAGTCACCAACATCGCATACATCAATGAGCACGGATCCTTTAGTGGGTTCATACTCTTTAATCTTGCAACGACTTTTGCAAACTTCTAGCATAACTCTTCCACCCATCAAGCCTTTCCAACCTCTCGGGTCTAAACCCTCCTGGTTCGATGACACGAAGATTTGTTTATATCATCGTACACCAGGACATGACACCGAGACTTGCTGTGCCCTCAAGGCTGTCATTCGCCGTTATCTGGAGAAAGACACTCTTCTCTTTGAGGACACTTTCGACTGCCCCCCGACTCCTTCTCATAAACCTTCTACCTCTTCAAATCCATCCACATCTCATTAACCAGTTACAACTCCTTCATCATCTTCACCTCCCATATTTGAAATCAATGCCATTCACATCACCACTAGGTCACAGAAGGACAAGGCGAAAGAAAAAGCCGCCATTCCTTGGACCTACCCTTTTGTCAATCCACCTCAACCGCCTAAGCCTAAGATTTCTATCCTTGGCGCGCCTCAACCCTCCTCTTCTTCTTCTTCTTCTGGACCAATCCATGACTCCATGTTGAAACAGCTTCACCAGACGCCTGTGAAGATGTCCCTCTACGATCTCATCCAAACCTCGCCCCAACATCGTCAGGCCCTCATCCAAGCCCTACAGGCAGCGGAGGTCCAACCCAAGGATCCCCAGCCACTTGCTGCCCTTGTCCACTCCTTAGCCCCTATCACCTCCATTACATTCAGTGATTCTGAGATTCCCACATCCAACACGGAAGATCAGGACGCCGCCCTCTTCATCACTGTCTATATCGATCGGACACGCATTAAACACATTATGATCGACGGGGGCGCTAGCATCAACATCATCTCCACCCATGCCTTTGATCAGTTGGCTCTTCCCAAGAATTGCGTCTCCAAAACTGACGCGATCTTGCGCTCTTTCAATGACACTACTGCCACGACCATTGGCACAGTCATCCTTCATATTCGCGTTGGTCCACGCACAGTCCCAGAGCTCTTCTACATCATCGAAGGAGAGTTCCAATACAACATCTTGCTGGGCCGACCCTGGATCCGCGCCATGTCCTGTGTTCCCTCCACCCTACACCATTGTGTGAAGTTTAAGCATGATGAACAAGTCCACACCATTCCTGCTGACCCTTCGCCCTTCCAAACATGCAACACCACCTACCGTCCAAACGATGTCCTCATTCCTATCAAGCCGTTAACCCTGGCACTGCCTCCATCTGCGAAAGCTTCGACCAATTCGCAACAGGCGGTCGCCCTTACACCTCCCCTTCAAGCGACAACCACAGACCCCATGGAAGACGTCTTCCAAAGACTTTCATTGGGAGAATATCGCTTGCTGGCTTTAGACATGTTCCAAACTCCACAAGAGTATGGACGCCTTCATCACAGCCCCAGCTACGACCATCGGATAGGGATGATCATACCTTATGGTCCCCCTCACCTTCGCACCAACCTCGTCTATGGGGGGCTTAATCAAGCTCCTCTTGATGGTAATCCTCTTTCTTCACCTCAACCTTTCACATCAGATTTCTCATTTCTTGGCAACCCCGTCTTTGCACACACTTACCTTTACAGGTGTGCATGGAAGGGTTTTGGTTTTGGACGCTATGAGCAGGGCTCCCATCAGCCTATCCAACTGCTCAATGATGATGACGCCAAGAAATGGTATGGTCTGGGATATCACGACCCCACTCAAGACCCTTTAGACCTTTGTCCTGAACCAATCCTTGACCAATTTCCTCCACACTTGCCTGTTTCACCACCTTCACCTATGGAGTCAGTGGTTTCCATTCCTCCTAGTTTTTTTTCCATAAACACCATTCACCTGAACCCCTTGACTTATCAGCTCAATGGGGTGTCCAAATCTCTCCCTCTCATTCTTCCCAGCATGATCGAAGATGAGTCGGCAACCATTCACACTGTTCATTGCGTTGACGATGATGCCATTCTTTCTTACATGAGCGCTGACGATTCTTTCATCCAGCGCTCCCTCCCTTCTGAGACCCAGGTTATGTTAAATGAATCAACCATTGACATCAACCTTCCTTCTTCTAATGTTCCTCATGTCTTAAAGATTGGCCAATCTTTAGACACTCAGGAGCAGCTTGACTATACCCATTTCCTCTCTGACCATAGTAAGGCCTTTGCCTGGACTTACAGTGATATGCCTGGCATTGACCCCACCATCGTTACACATAACATTGTCACCAAACTAGAGGCTAAGCCTGTCAGGCAAAAGCTTCGAAAGATGCATCCCCGCATTGCCCTCCTTGTTAAAGAGGAACTTCAGCGCCTCCTTTCTGTCTCCTTCATCCAGCCCATCGACTATCCACAATGGGTCTCTAACATCGTCCCAGTCACCAAGGCAACTGGGGGGATTTGGATCTGCACAGACTATCGCGACCTCAACCTAGCCTGTCCCAAAGATGACTTTCCTCTTCCTAACATTGACCAACTTGTTGATCTTACGGCCGGCCATGAGATGCTATCTCTTATGGACAGGTTTTCAAGATACAATCAAATCCTGATCGCTCTAAAAGATCATCACAAGACTACTTTCATCACCCCATGGGGGACTTTCTGCTATCGAGTCATGCCTTTCAGCTTGAAAAATGCAGGCGCCACTTATCAGTGCGCCATGACCTACATTTTCCATGATCTCCTCCACAAAATCATGGAGGACTATGTGGATGACCTACTCGGCAAGTCCAAGCTTCGCCGCGACCATCTGACCATTCTCAGAATCATCTTTTCTCGTCTTCTTCAGTACCATGTTCATCTTAACCCCAAGAAATGTGTCTTTGGGGTCCTCTCTGGTAAGCTTCTCGGCTTCATTATTTCCTTCCGTGGCATCGAGATAGATCCCGCCAAGATTCGCGCTATCCTCGAAATGCCTCCCCTGACTAATCTCAAGCAGCTTCACAGTTTATAAGGCAAGCTCCAGTCCATTCGTCGCTTCATCTCGCAGCTTTCAGACCGCTGTCAACCTTTTCATCATCTCCTTAAAAAGGACGTCATTTTTACATGGGATAAGAACTGTCAAGAGGCTTTTGAAGCCTTAAAACGCTATCTGGTCTCTCCACCAGTCCTCATTCCACCTAAAGATGACCAACCCTTCTACCTTTATATCTCTACCACCAACCATTCGTTAGGTGCCATGATCGCGCATCGAGATGAGCATCACCGTGAGCAAGCAGTCTATTACATTAGCCAAACACTGGTCGACTATGAAACTCGATATACCCATATCAAAAAACTCTATTTGGCGTTAGTCTTTACTGCTACTAAGCTTCGCCACTATCTTCTTAGTCACAAAACCTTTGTCATCACTCACACCGACCCTCTCAAGTATATGCACTCCAAGCCATATCAGAATCAACGTATGGCTCGGTGGCTCATGCTGCTTGCTGAGTTCGATCTCGAATTCATCCAGCAGAAATCTATCAAGGGGCAAACCATCGCTGATCAACTAGCAGATGCCCCTCTTCCTGACAATCAACCTTCATAGTGTGAATTCCCTGATGAGTCTATCGCTGCGCTTTCCTCTGATGACACCACCTATCAGATGACTATGTTCTTTGACGGTTCCAAATGTCAACTAGGTGGGGGTGCTGGGGTTATTCTAATCCCATTCGAAGGGGAGCCCATGCCTCTGTCTTTTAAACTCAACTTTGATTGTACCAATAATATGGCCGAATACGAGGCCTTAATTTTGGGACTTCAGACCACCCTCTCTCTCAGCATCAAGTCCATCAACATCTTCGGTGACTCGCAGCTCGTCGTCAATCAGGTCAACGGTTCATACCTCTGTAAAAATGAAATTTTGTAAAGGTACAAAAACCATGTTGACATTCTCCTTGCATCTTTCGACCATTTCCTCCTGCAGACTGTTCCTCGATCCACGAATAAGTTTGCTGACACCATGGCTTCTCTCGCTTCACATATCCCATCTTCCTCATCTGCATCCAGACTTTTTGTCACGGTGCGTCGTGTGCCGTTGCCTTCATATATCTCTCCTCACATTCATCATGTCAACACTATAGACCCTAGTCCACAAGATGCTTGGTATAAGCAACTTGTAGACTTCTTATCTTTCTCTGTCATTCCTCCCAACCTCTCTAGTAATGCACGATGAGCTTTTATCAAGCGTACCGCTCACTATACCATGCTAGGGGGTCTTCTCTATAAACAAGGCTTCGACGGCCTCCTTCTTCACTGTCTCACCTCCACTGAAGCATCTCAAGCCATTCAGCAAGTCCACGATGAGATTTGTGGTAGACATTTCAGTGGGAATTCGGTTGCCAAGCGCATCCTTCGTCTGGGCTATTATTGGCCTACCCTTCATCAAGACTGTAGCGACTATGTTCGGCGTTGCATCAAGTGTCAGCAGCACTCTAACTTGCTTCATCTTCCCAGTCACGCCTTACAAATTGCTCAGGATTTCTGGCCTTTTTCTCAATGGGGTTTAGATCTCATCGGTGAGATTAATCCTCATTCGTCTCTTCGTCATCAATCCATCATCACAGCCACTGAATATTTCACCAAGCGGGTGGAAGCCATTCCTCTCGTCTCCACAAAAGCCGACAAGATCGTCGACTTCATCAACACCCACATCATCTGTCATTTCGGTGTCCCTCATAAAATCATCACTGATAACGGCAAGTCCTTTAAAAACAAAACTGTCCAAAAGCTATGCGACTCCTTCGGCATCAAACTCAGTTTCTCTTCGCCTTACTACCCACAAGCAAATGGGCAGGCCGAGGCTTCCAACAAAATTCTCACCAAAATTCTCATGAAAGTGGTCAGTGACACAGGCAGGGATTGGCACATTCACATTCCCTTCGCTTTGTGGGCCTACCGCACTAGAATTCGAACCTCTACGGGTGCTACTCCTTTTTCTCTCATGTACAGAACAGAGGCTGTCTTACCTCTCGAAGTACAGATCCCGTCTCTCCGCATTTCTCTACATGATATCCTTTCCAATGATGACTTTCATCAAGATCACTTAGCTCAACTTGAGTTACTTGACGAACGCCGTCTTGCTGCCCTTAATCATCTCCATGTCTATCAACGTCGAATCAAACGTACCTATGACAAAAATCTGCGAGAACGAGATTTCAACATCGAAGACCTCATCCTCAAAGAGAATCAACACGTGACCAATATGGAGTGAAGTAAATGAGGCAAGTTTGCTCCTAATTGGCTCGAACCTTTTATTATCACGCACAAGTATGGATCAGGGACTTATCATCTGTCTTCTCTTGATGGACGCCCAGAACCTGAGCCTCTTAATGCGTTGCATCTGCGATCGTTCTACTGTTAGTCGAGTATTCATCCACTTGACACTTAACTTGAGCTCATCCCTTGAGCAATCCCCATCCTCTTAATCCTATCGCCTTTCAACCCTATTCCTCTTAACAATTCCTATAACCCTTTTATGTTGTATGGATGCTTTGTCCTCATAAAAGGGAGCCCTTGACCTTCTATAATCTTGTCCACGACTCACATTTCTGTCAAAACAAATCAAGATGTCACAATATCCATGGTCACTATATCAATATCAAAATCAAAAAGCAGACTGCTCCCTTGAAGGACAGCTGTACTATCATTGCTATAATTAATAGACTGCTCCCTCGAAGGACAGCTATTCAAAAGCCCTTTTATTAAACAAAAATCTAGACCACTCCCTCGAAGGATGGCTATGACTAAATCTGGCAATAAACAACACTATTTTAGAAGCTTCCCGCATTGATCAGCTTCACAACCTGACCACCAAGCAAACGACATCTCTATGTAGGCTTCTCGCATTGATCAGTCTGCGCTAAAAAAAATAAAAAATAAAAAAAAATTGAATGAGTCATGGACTTGACTTATAGTTGTCTCAGGGTCTCTCATAAAAAGGGGCATCGTTATCTCTGCTCTTAAAATGGGTTACCTTCTTTCCTCCTCCTATCACCCGCTCAAGGGACTTTGAGCTCACTTTAATGTCGAAGTGATTCGATTACCGCTCTAACATAACCATGGTCAACGACGTCACGCATGAATGGGGCTCTTGGTTCTCATAACCCCTATCTATGTTATCTTTTTGGTCCTTGTCAATGAAATAGCAATATGCTTTTCACTTCTTCTACACTTTGGTCACATTCACCTTCATCACTTGTCAATCGACTCAACTCAACTCTCTTTTCAGACCATCAACATGACCTAGCCTATTCATCCTAGTTTCTATGGACACCAATACACATGGAAACTATCGACTCGCCACAATTTATGTTTAGCATAAACCAATACTTGCTGAAGCATAAATAAACCTCAATTCATTTTTAGCATACATCCATCACAAATATGGAATATTGCTAGGGATGAAAAACCCCTCAACCAATGTTGCAGAATACACCATTTGGAAAAGGCTGCAACATCTTTTTTTTTTCTCATCATTTCATCATAACCACGACCAATCTATCAACCATTTTAACCACCTATCTACCACTCGGACCCTTTGTCTGAACTACATTGGTCTGAGGCCCTATCACCAGGGCTATGTAGGCAGCACTCAGTTAACATGGGGTCTTCTGAGGTTAGCTCGACCATTCTCGTTTGTTCATCTCTCTGATGGACAAACCTTCTTTCCTTCTTTTAACCATAATCTTGTCCTTGACCATGACCCATTTTATCCCTTTGACCCTCCCTCCCTTCTAGGGAGAACTACATTGGCCTGAGGCCCTATCACCAGGGCTATGTAGGCAGCACTCAGTTGACATGGGGTCTTCTGGGGTTAGCTCGGCCACATCCTTTCATCCATTCCTCCCATTGACCACCAACCATTGGAGATCATGCCTATCTCCTCTGACCTCGACTACTTCCAAGACACTGTTGCCTTGGTTGTTTTTGCATGTATGCTACCTCATGATTGGTTAGTAGAATTGTGCGCAGACCTTTTTGGACCCTCACAAGTATAGTATCGCAAACCGGTTGATCCGCCCTACTTGTGACTTTTTCGTGTTTCTAGGAGCACTTCCTGAGCCTGGGATACCTAGAACACGACGACCATTTGGAGCTTTAGCTTAGATTGAGTGACCCGATCAGCAGACGACTAAATGCTGGGGCTCGGTTATTTCAATTTTGGCACTCCTCGACCCTTGACCTGCGACACTTTTGACCTGACCATCTCGTGTAGTGGTATGCGCGCAATCACGACTTTTGCAGCGTTCACCCTCACCCCTTTTTCATCCACTCTTTGTCAAATCAGCACCCGATTCTCGGTTCCCTTCCCTCGACTCCTGCTTTGAGGGGGGATACCTCATCCATAATCGGGGCAACCTATCCGCTTCTTATTTTTGTCTTGCAGTTCATTTGAACAACCAACAAGATGAAATCAACCTTATCCCTCACCTGGGGAAATCACTCCTATTTTTGTCTTGCAGTTCGTCAGAACAACCAACAAGACAAAAAGGGGCAAATGTAGACACCGAAATCGTGTCAACTCCCCTGGTCATTCCCCATCTTATTCTTCTTCACTTATTTAACCCTTGTCGATCACTTGTTCCACCAACCTTGACCCTGGCAGCATGTAACAATGAGCAGAGAACTAAAAGCTAGACTCTGTCCTCATTGTGCATCTGCCGACGACGGTCTTTACCCGGCCGATGTCGCCGACATCGGTCACTTATCGGCCGACGTCGGCAATCCTGCCGACATCGGTCACCATCCCGTTATCTGTTATCAGTTACCATTCGGTTCTCGATCGGTTTCCCGAAATGGTTATTGAACTGTCTCTCGAAACCGTCCCCGGGCCTTCATCAGAATCAACCCAATCATTCAATCTCCTCTCCAATTTTCTGACATTTACAGACTCTTCAAACTCCAGCATCCATCAACTCTAGCATCCACCAACTCCAGCGTTCGTTTCACTCTGGCACTGCACAGACAACCTCAACTATGGCTTTCATCATGGCTTCTGACAGGTAAGTATTTTCTATGTTTATTTTCATTTTCTTTCTGATTATTAGCTATTCATTATTTCTGTCATCCTGAATCTTCTCCCTTCCTTACATCCTTGTTCATACCCCCAGACTCGACCAAAAACTTGACCTTACTCTGTCTAAACCTTATTTTAATTCTATCAGACCCCGTCCTGACTCTGTCTAAAACCTTGTCCTGACCCTGTCAAGACCTTCTGCAACTCGCCCAAACTCTGTCCAGAACCTGCCCCGATCGATGCCGGTCACTGCCCCGACCGACGATGGTACTTCAACCGACGTCGGCACCTTCCCAGACCGACACCAGCACCACAGAGACCGACGTCGGTGACTGTGTAGAATAGTGCCGCTTATCAGGTACGCATTTTAATTTTTTGTCATTTATTTCTATCATTTTATCTTTCATTATCTACTTTCATCCAATATTCTACTTTTTTATCAGTGGGTTGATATCCTTCTAGGGAGTCTTCATACTTCTGGGATCAGGCGTTCGCCTGACAACCCACCATATCTTTGACTAACATCTTTCCGTGTTTTTGTCTCTTTTTCGCAGGTGTCATTCCTCCACAGCCAAAGAGGAGAATCTTCCAACGTGTGATTTCGGTGCGCTCGACTTTATCAGGTACTTCTAGCCTTGACCATTTTCTTTCAGTTTCTTATTTCTTCTTTGAATGTAGAAAGCAATTTTTGCATAGAAACAGTACACACAATAAGCTTCTGCAAGCACAACAGGGACTCTCCATCAGCAACAGGTCTTCACATCCAGCTACATCAATAGCAGGTACGGGGATCATCAACAACACTCCTTCGATAGGCACAGGTATGTATATTGTCTATGTTTTCATTATCTTTTGAGTTATAGCTTTTAGCAGTATCTCTCCCCTTCAACATTCCCTCTCCTTAGACCAGACTATTAACCAACCCAGACCCAAACCCTTATTTCCTCTATCTCCCTATTGCCTCTGTCCTCTGTTGGACCATACACTCTATCCATTTACCCAGACTCTAGACCATTTAACCAGGGCCAAACTCTCTCCCAGACCCGTCCATTGACCACTCTGCACAACCAGACCCTGTCCACAGACCTAAGCTCTATCCAGACCCCGTCTAAGCTTACTGCCCTGACCGACGCTAGTCATTACCCCAACCGACGTTGGCAGACTAACCGACGTCGGCAGACCAGACAACCGACGTCGGTAGGACCACCGACGCCGATAATTGAGACCAATTCGACAGCATTACTTAGGTAAGCCTTTGCTTCCTTTTCTCTTTTAGTCTTCTTATCATATTAGTACTTTACATTTTGTGTTTTATCAGACTCCTTTTTATCAAACAGTGGGTTGACCTCCCTTAAGGAAGTTCTCATACTTCTGGGAACAAGCTTTCGCTTGGCAACCCACCATCTATCCATCTAACACCTTTTCGTCCAAGTCTCTCTTTCTTTGCAGGTGTCATTCCTCCACAACCAAAGAGGAGTACTCACAGCGTCTGGATTACGGTGCGCAGACTACATTCAGGGACACAAGCCTTGACCATATCTTTAGTTTCTTATTTCTTCTCTTGAATATAGAAAGCAAAATTTGAATAGAAACATTCTGGCACACCCGGTGGGACCTTAGGTTCTTCCTCGGGTTCCTTTTCTTTTCATTAATTTAGGTGCATTAGGCTCCTCCCTTCTCGTCTCTTCCTTCTTTTCTTAATGACACCATAAACAGGATTAAAATGAATCTTTCTTTTCTTTCTTGCACTTCTAGACTAGTCCAAAACATCATACTCTCAACCCTTTCTCAAACTTGTCTTCATTCAAACTTCATATTTTCGACTTGGGCTTGAAACATATCGCATTGCATTTCTACTTGTGCTTGCATTAGTCCACATCTAGTAACTTAAATCCGCATATTGAATAAATCTAGTCCACTCTATGTTACACTACCAAACCACATGCACTAAAACAAACATAAAACTTACTTGAGACAAGGCCCGACTGGGATTTCATCCCCCAGCAGATACCTTACCCCTACCTAGCAATCTCACTTGGATTTCATCACCAAGGAGAAAGCCCACTCCATTCTCTGGTGGAGTATAATCTCTAGGCGAGGTATATCTTGGCTAAGCGAGACCAGCTAACCACTGGAATCATGAAGTGAGGGGAGCTTGCTCCTTACCACCAGGCCACGTACCAAACCTAACACAGACCTTTGAGTGCCTAAACAAGACCCGAAACTAGCTCTAGACTGCCTCTCCTAGGACCTTTCTAACAGCCAACCTCCCTAAATATTCATCTAAGGCATAAGCCACACGATCTTAATAAAATTCTTTCTAGGGATTTAATGCTTAGATTTGTCTGGCATCATCTTATTTTCTATTTTTTATCTGTCTTTTTTGAGCTGGTAAGGACATCTTCTTCATTTCCAAAAACTTTTTTTCTGAGTTTCTGGAAAACACAGTAATCGACATCGATTCTGTAACCGACGTTGGCAACCCTCCTCACTGGCATCAGTCATCTGACCGACGTCGGCCACATTTTTGTACTGACATCAGTTTTTTAACTAGACATCAGTCTCTATCACAGTCCTTTTTCTTCAAAACAACAACCTAAAACCCGACCCTTTTTCTGCCAAAACCACATTCTGAGTTTTAGAAACTGAAAACACACAGTTTCTGGAACCTAACCCTCTTCTTGACCACGCTCTCTCATCTTTAACCAGTCCTATCATGGAGTTCAACTCAGAGACTGAAAGAACTCCTACAGGACCGACCCCGATTCAGACTCCCATCATCCCTGAAGGGGACCAAGATTTTGAGAGATTCTTACACCTCAATGCCTTAGCCCTCCAAAACTATCTCGCGAGAAACCTAACGCGAGACCTTTCGGGTGAAGCAGTAATGACATCAACATTATCCGCTACCCAACCCATCATGACTCAGCCCATTGTCTCGACCAGTCACTTGACCATGGCCAATACGCAAAGTCTAGCCTCCCCATCTATTTCTAGACCAACCTCCATCGGGGTGTCATTACCCCCTCAACTGCACACATTTCAACCGAGTTCTACACCATATCAGAACTTGGTTGTCTCGACCTCACCCACTCTTGCACCTATACACATGGGAGTAACAACCTATCCTTATACTAGTGCCACCACTCAACCACCTATGGTGATATCTAGTCAACTTGTGTCCTCCAACTTCATGACACAAGCCCCTTTGACCATGATATCTATCCCCATGACGTACTATCCATATGTTGTGCCTACACAAGCACAACCAAGTACGTCATACACCTCTTCAACCACCTTTCAGGCACCCTACACCCTAGGGGGTGCCCCACCTGCCAATCCATCAACAGACGTTATTAAAATGCTGATGGATAAAATGTCTAGTCTTGAAGCCTCTATTTCTGGTTCAAGCAATACTCTGTCATACGACCAGATTTGCAATGAGCCCATCCATCCTTCCATCCCTATCCGACCATACACCAACCAATGGGAGCTTCCTAAATTCACTCGCTTCCAGAGTAAGGAAGACCCACAACAACATCTATGAGCATTCAGACATGCCTGCTATCTTATTGCGCATGATGATGCATTACTTTTACACACATTTCCTATGTCGCTTTCTGGCCCCGCCCTTGACTGGTATAGCTCTCTTACCAGACATTCTATCTTCTCATTTATCCAACTCGCCCAATTATTTCTCGACCATTTTTCAATCAACATCACTAAGAAAGTCTCGATCACGGACCTCTACTCCATCAGGCAATTTGACGATGAATCAATAGTCAATTTTGTCGCCCGTTGGAGAGGCCTGATTAACCAGCTCTCCTTCTCCTTGCCTCGACCCGAGCTCATCGAGCTCTTTTCTTGAGCATGTGCCAGCCACATCTCATCTACCTTGTAGATTCAGACATTCTGGACCTTTGACGAAGCTTTCACCATGGCTCAAAAGCTTGAACTCCATGCCCTTGAAGAGGATAAGGTTAAATTGCGTAATACCAATGCAAAAACCAATGACCCTTCTTCTTCCAGACCTTTTTCTTTTGCCAACTCCAAATCCAAAGGAGTGGCCAACACTGTGGTCATTAGATCACCATCATCGACAACAACTAATCAATCTCAACCTTCGACATCTTCCAGCATCACCAAACAATTCCAACAACGGTATATCCAGCGTTCATACACTCCACTTGGAGAATCATACGCTTCCGTTTTGGAAAAACTCGTAAAGCAGGGGGTCCTCAATCTCCCTCCAATCCAACCACCTCAATTCAACTCTTCAAAAGCCATCCCTACATGGTATAGGGAGGCCGACTTTTGCCACTTTCATCGCGTCCACGGCCATGACATTGACAATTGCCAAACTTTCAAAAACATCATCCAAAACATGATCGACAAGGGGGATCTTATTTTAGATAACCCGAATGCCCCACCCAACCAACACATCAACATATTCAAACAACCATTTCCAAATCATCTGCCTACTCAAAACAACATCTAAACCATGACCAATGACTCTCATGACCATAACATTCACATAATCAACACTATCTTGCCTCTTGTCTCTCACCAACCTCTTCCATCACAGGATGAAGAACCCTCTTCTCCTATTATTCCTCCATCTACCTCTCTTTTACTAGAGGATGCCTTGCCTACGCCATTAGCCCTACCTTCATCCAAAGGCCTTACCTTGCCTACTCCTCAAGCACAAACAGAAGGCACAATCATCCCTGCCTCTTGCCCTCTTGAGGAGTCACACTCTCCTATTTCTTCTCCACCAAGAGAAGACCCAGTCTCTTCACCTATTTCAATCGAGGAAGACCCAGTCATGATTTCCTCTTGTCCTTTGCTTGAGATTGCTACATCTCACTCACCTCCATCCACATCTAAACCCAAACCCGCATCTAACCTCGCCTCTTGCAATAATGGCCCTCGACCCAAACCAACGAAAGCCACTAGACCACATCGGAGGACTCCTCCCCCACCTTCCTCATTACCTTCAATCTTGGGCCCGCACCTGTCCACTTTAATAGGGGTGCTACCCACTCCCATACTTCACAGAGGCAAGTCACCTCCATTACTCTCTCAACCCCTTAAACATATATCTCCTTCAAACCATCGACCTATGCCTCTTATGCCTCCTAAACCAAAGTCATCAACCCCCACTACGACAAAATATCCAGACCCGTTAGCAAGTTCTTATGCCTTGCTGTTACGGCAATTGTTGCAGTCCTCTCGCATCAATCTCCCGCCTCTTAGACCATATCAATCTCTCAGACCTAAACCACCCTGGTTCGATGACACTCGCATTTGTGCGTATCATCGCATGTCTGGGCATGACACCGAGCATTGTTGTGCCCTCAAGGTTGCCATTTGCCAATGTCTGGGGAATGACACCTCTCTTCTCGACCACACTATCAACAAGTCTTCAACAACACCCCACTCATCAACTCTCGGATCAAGGCCATCTTGGTTTGACAACTCTAAATTCTGCCACTATCATCACACTCCGGGACATGACACTGATCATTATTGTGCTCTTAAAGCTGTCACTTGTCAACACCAAAAAAAGGGTACCCTTCTTATCAAGGATCCTCTTGACCTCCTCTTCGAAAAATCATCAACACCAACCCATGCCTCTCCAACCTCATCACCTAAATCAGGATCCCCATGCCAGATTATGGTCCCTTTGTCACCTTTGACCCCCTTATTTGACATCACCACAATCAATTTGACCACCAAGCCTTAACTAACCTTGACCAATTTATCCAACATTCTCCCTAAGTGACTGGGGGAATCCAACCTTATCCTGCCTTCGACCAAACATTCAACCAAGCCTACAACTAAACATTCGACCAACTTTGACTAGACATTCGACCAAACATCGACCAAGTCTCGACCAATCATCAACCAATCTTTTAATCATGACTTTGACCAGACATTCGACCAAACATCGACCAAGTCTTGACCAATCATCAACCAATATTTTAATCATGAATTCAACCAACATAAACCAAACCTCAACCAAACTTCAACCAAACTTCAATCATCAAACATCAACCAACCAAGCACCTATCACTTCTTCAAAACCGTCATTAATCATCATGACCAATTTGGAAAGAGACAAATGGCGCACCTTTGCTCCTAATTGACTTGAACCTTAACACACTAGCATGGCCCAGGGACTTATCAGAACCTGAGCCCCTTTTTATACCTTGCGTCCATGACCATTCGTCTGTTAGTTGAGTGTTCATCACTTGATGTTTTACTTGAGCTCATCCCTTGAGCAACCCCCCATCATTATCATTCCTATTCCTCTTAACCCTATTTCCCTAAACAAGTCCTAGTCACCCCTTTTTGTCAAGCATTAATGCTTTGTCTTTATAAAAGGGAACCCTTAAACCTCTACAGGCTCGTCCATGGCTAAGCTTCAGTCAGCAATATTTCAATAGCATATCATATCAGGTCATAAACTCTCTAAATGTAGACTACTCCCTCGAAGGACAGCTACATAATTGCTGTATTTCTAGACTGATCCCTTGAAAGACAGCTAGGCCAAGCCATATCAAACATATAAATCAAAGTATAGACCACTCCCTCGAAGGATGACTATGACTAATTATTACTACAGACAGCACACCTATTTTTGAAGCTTCCTGTATTGATCAGCTTCACAACATGACCACCAAGCAAACAATATCTTTATGTGGACTTCCTGCATTGATCAGTCCGCCCGTCAAAAAAAAAAAAAAAGACTGACAACCTATCAAGTCATGGACATGCCTATAGTCATTCTTGGGTCACCTATACAAGGGGCAAGGTTATTCCTGCTACAAATGGGTTACCCCATCCTCTCATATCACATATCCTACCCATCACCTGCTCCAGGGACTTCGATCTCACTTATTGTCAAATGATTTGACTACTTCTCCAACATCAACCATGGTCAACAACATAATGCATAAATAGGGCTTTTGTTCTAACAACCCCTATCCATGCTGTCCTTTTTGGTCCTTGTCAATGAAAGAGCAATTTGCCTTTCACTTATCTTTTACACTTTGGTCACATTCAACCAAAAAAATTTCTACCAAACCAACCCAAACATTATCAGACCAACAAACATGCCATCATCATCATCCTAGTCCATTTCACATAGTTTCTATGGACAACAATACACATGGAACTATCAACCCGACCCAATTTATGTTAAGCATAAACCAATACTTGCTGAAGCATAAATAGACCTCCATTCATCTTCAGCATACATCCATCACGAATATGGAAAATTGCTAGGAATGAAAGACCCTCGACCAATGTTATAGAATACACCATTTGGAAAAGGCTGTAACATCTTTTTCACCTTGACCTCGACCTTGACCTCAACCATGACCGCACCAATCATTGACCATTTTTGACCCTCTATCTGAACTACATTGGTCTGAGGCCCTAAGACTGGGGCTATGTAGGCAGGACTCAGATGACACGATGTCTTCTGAGGTTAGCTCGACCACCCTCATTTGTTCATCTCTTTGATGGACAAACCTTCTCTTCTGCAACCTTAACCTTGACCACGACCAGTCTATCGACCACTTTGACCAAGACCATTCAATCTCTCTGACCCTTCCTCCCTTTTAGGGAGAACTACATTAGCCTGAGGCCCTTCACACAAGGGCTATGTAGGCAACACTCAGATCACATGACGTCTTCTGAGGTTAGCTTGGCCACATCCTTTCGTCCATCCATCCACCTTGACCAATGACCATTGGAGATCATGCCTATCTCCTTCGACCTTTGACCACTTCCGAGACAATGTTGTCTTGGTTTTGTTTGCACGCATGCTACCTCACAAATAGATAGTAAAATTGTTTGTAGACCTTATTTTTGGACCCTCACAAGTATAGGATTGCAAGTCGGTTGATCCGCACTACTTGTGACTTTTTTGTGTTTCTGGGAGCACTTCCTGAGCCCGGGATACCTGGAACACGATGACCATTTGGAGCTTCAGCTTAGATTGAATAACCCGATCAGCTACGACTAAATGCTGGGTCCCGATTACTTTAATTTTGGCACTCCTCGACCTTTTGACTGCGACCATTTGACCTACCTGTCTCGTGACGTGGTATACGCACAATCATGAATTTTACAGTGTTTTCACTCACTCTTTTCTTTCTCATTCACCTTTTGTCAAATCAGCACCCGACATCAGGTTCCCTTCCCTCGAATCCCGCTTTGAGGGGGAATACCTCATCCACAATCGGGGCAATCAACCTCTTCCTATTTTTGTCTTGCAGTTCACTTGAACAATAATCAAGATGAAATCAACCTTATCCCACACCTGGGGTAACCAACTCCTGTTTTTATCTTGCAGTTCATCCAGAACAACCAACAAGACAAAAAGGGGCAAATGTAGACACCTAAATCATGTCTAACTTTGGTCATCCTCCTCATTTTCTCCCTTGCCACTTCGACTATCCCTAACCCACCTAGGTCTTATTAATTGGAAATAATTATCTTTTTTTAATTAAATAAGCCCCTTTTCCCTCTCCTTGCCACCTTGCCACCCTTGGATACCCTTCTTGGATTCCCTTCATTCTCCACATGGCTATTTAACACCTAGACTCCCATTCCAACTTCCACTCCCATCCATTTAATCCCTTTCGACTGTTTCTCCCTCGGACTAGCTGACCTGGCAGTTGGAAAATGGATGAAAGGCTATTTTTAGCCTTTCTCCAGCCTTTCAGCCACCGACGTCGATCAACTGTCGATCGACGTTGGCAATATTTCTAGCGTCGGCATCTTTCATAACTACTTTCCGTCTGTTATCTTTTCTCTCTGGCTCTCTTTGTCTCTCCTCTCTCGCATCCCAACTCAGAACCTGGCACTCTGATCACCAATCCATTTTGAACCCACCTCTCTGCCAATCAATTTGACTCTTTCCCTCAGGTACACATAGCAAGCTTCTGCAAGCACAATAGGGACTCTCCATTAGCAACAGGTCTTCACATCTGGCTACATTAACAGTAGGTACGGGGATCATCAACAGCACTCCTCTGATAGGCACAGGTATGTATATTGTCTGTGTTTTCATTGTCTTTTGAGTTATAACTTTTAGCAGTATCTCTCCCCTTCAACATTCCCTCTCCTTAGACCAGACTATTAACCAACCCAGACCTAAACCCTTATTTCCTCTATCTCCCTATTGCCTCTATCCTCTGTCAGACCATACACTCTGCCCATTTACCAAGACTCTCAGACCCATACTCCAAACCATTTAACCAGGGCCAAACTCTGTCCCAGACCCATCCATTGACCACTCTACACAACTAGACCCTGTCCACAGACCTAAGCTCTATCCAGACCTTGTCCAAGCTTACTGCCCTGACCGATGCCGGTCATTACCCCAACCGACGTCGGTAGACAAACTGACGTCGGCAGACCAGACAATCGACGTCGATAGGACCACCGACGACGGCGATTGAGACCAGTTCGACAGCATTACTCAGGTAAGCCTTTGCTTTCTTTTCTCTTTCAGTATTCTTATCATATCAGTACTTTACATTCTATCTTTTATCAGACTCCTTTTTATCAAACAGTGGGTTGACCTCCCTTAAGGAAGTTCTCATACTTCTGGGAACAAGCTTTCGCTTGGCAACCCACCATCTATCCATCTAACACCTTTTCATCCAAGTCTCTCTTTCTTTGCAGGTGTCATTCCTCCATAACCAAAGAGGAGTACTCACAGTGTCTGGATTACAGTGCGCAGACTACATTCAAGTACACAAGCCTTGACCATATCTTTAGTTTTTAATTTCTTCTCTTGAATATAGAAAGCAAAATTTGAATAGAAACAATCTCAAGCAATAATTTTAATTGCTAAGTGAGGAACCACTCTAACTTTTCAATTAAAGGACCCAGTGATCACTAAAAAGGTAAGTACATCAAGTTTTCCTTCACCTCCTACTTCAAATTCTTAGACAAGTACCATACCCCCAAAAAACTAGAAGGATGAACTTCTTTCCTCTATTTCTAGTCCATTTCATTCATTTGACATAATCAACCATACTAAGAAAACCAAAATTCAAATGACTAAATTTGAATATTTGCAATCTAACCCTAAGCAGTTGGATAGGTTAGTTCAATGTGTGAAGAATAAAGCCATCCTTGCAAGACAATAAATTTTGAAAGTAACTCATAATCCTCCAAAGAATAGGTCTACCCCAAACAATCTTGTCATTACTCCTACTACCCCTGGGAAACTAGAGCCTTTCTATGTTTCCCTATTGATAAATGGTCACAAGCTGAGCAATTGCGTCATAGACTCAGGCATATCTAACAATGTCATGCCCACTAAGGTGGAAGATTCTCTTGGCTTTACATTGACTAAAACTTTTCGGAGATGTTTCTCCATGAAAAACAAACAATTGCCACTTTTAAGATAGATCAAAGATGCCTAGTTTGAATTCACGGCCTTCCCAGAAATAAGAATTAAAATGATAGTCCTAGTGGTTGACGTTCCAGCCTCCTATGGCATTCTTCTTGGATGAAATTTTTGCAAGGATGTTGGTGGAGAATTGAGCATGGACCTATTTGAGGCAAGGATCCTTGTGAAGGGCATCATGCAGAGGCTACTTCTTGAGAAGGAGGCAAAATATATTGTCACCCAAACATCGGCCCTTAAAGCTCAAATTATGTTTGAGTCTTAACGAATGGGTAACTTTTTTTTGTCTATAGAGGATGTCCCTATTTCATCTGATGAAATTCCTGTAGGTGATAATCCAAAAAGTTTAGATAGGATAGTAGGAGAATTGGTAGAGCAAAGTTCAAATGCAAAAGAATCCTCCCTCCCTGACCAGGAGGAATCTAAAAAAAGATCAGTTTCTAATATTGTTTGGATTCTAGAATTTGATGGTAGTTATTCTTCTACTGGTGCTAGAGCTGGGATTGTTCTAATATCTCTTCAAGGAGATATGTTTCCTTATTCATATAAGTTGCAGTTCAACAACACCAACAACACTATCGAGTACAAATCTCTGTTACTCAAGTTGAAGGCTACTCAAGACAAAGGTGTCAAACTCCTTCATGCCAAAGGAGATGTTGAACTGATGGTTTGTCAGGTGAAGAACCTGTGTCAAACCAAGAATAAAATATTGTGCCATTACCACAATCAGGTATGGGACTACTTTGAAGGTTTTGATGCTTTCAATATTTATGTAGTGCCCAGAGAGCTTCATAATCATGCAGATTCATTGGCTATCTCTACAACCCTCATGGTTCCTTATAAAGACTTTGAAGAGCATAGTTACACTATCAAACTAGTCTTTTGACCAAGCATACCTGATAATGCCAACCATTGGTAGGAGTTTGATGCTGATAATCAAATCATATGCTTCACTAGACTAGAAGAGAAATGAACTATGATAATGGACCATACTGTTGTGCATCAAAATTAGGTAAAGAAACTCTTCTACAAGAGAACAAGGATTCCTGATACTTAGATCAGAAATCAAGTCTTGTTGTGGGGAAAGAGGAGAGAACCAAAAGGAATGCACATAAAATTTGATTCCTGGTGGAGAGGTCCATTTGCCAATCATCACTTTTGGGGAGAAAATGGTTTCTTGTTGATATATCAAGATGGCACACCCTTTTCACTGCCTCACAGTGGGCAACATCTGAAGCACTTCAGTCCTTGAAGTATCAGATGACATCAGTTGTACATATTTGTATAGTCTTTAGTTTTGTTTTGTTTGGTTCATTTTGTTTTATTTTTGCACCTTTCTTTTTGGGTAGCATGACTCTGTAGCCCAATGGCATACATAAAGGCACTGGAGATTCTAGATTCTACTCCCTTCGATTGTTTTTATAGTTGATGGAAGTTCCCCAACTGGAGCTAGCTATTGTCCCCAAAATCTATCACTTGTTTTTGGGGACAACATATCAACTATTTTGATATTGTAGGAAAAAATTCTCTCTTCCCTTCTCAAAAAATGTTCTGAGCACTCAAGTTCTTCAATTATTTGAGCATTTTCAGTCAAAGGACTCATAGGTTTGATGGGTTCAACAACTTCAACAGGTGAGCTCTCATAAAGGAACAAGTTCCAAACACTTAGGCAATTTTAAGGTTGGTTCAATGTCGAGGTTCAATTGAAAGTTCCGTCGGTAGGCTTCAAACAAAAGATTGAACCATTGAACCCCACCTCCAAAGGTTCAAAGGTTCAATGGGTTCAAAAGTTCAATGGCTTCAAAGGACTTAAAGAAAAGTAGACTTTGAAGAATAAATATTGAACCATTGAACCGTTGAACCTTGAACCAAAAGAGTTCAAAGTTCAAAGGTTCAATGAGTTCAATAAAGTTTGAGAGACTTAGAAGAATAAGGGATTTGAAGAGCTAAGAAATAAAGGTTGAACTATTGAACCTTGAACCTCAGATGGTTCAAGGTTCAAAATTTCAAGGAATTTCAAAGTTTGAAAGGAAGATTTGAGCAAAAGAAGGAAGCAGAAGATTCTAGAGACAAGTTTGAAGAGATGGTTCAGTAAATTAAACCAAGGAGCTGATTGAACCAAGGAGCTGATTGGACCACTCAAACTATTGAACCATTGAATTGATGCACTCTCATGGTTCAAAGGTTTGAGGTTAAATGTGGTTCAAGTGACCAGTGACCAGTGATGTCCTCACAGATGTCAAATTCAAGGTAATAAAATGCTCATTTATTTAAAAATATGGTGCAAAACCTTAAAACAAACTCAACAAATAGCTGAAGAAGAAGCCAAAAGAGCCAGCAAAAAGTGAAAAGATAACCTTGAGAGCTCAAATTTCCAAGGAAGGACAAGATGTGGCAAGAAAAAAAGAGAACAACTATAGGAAATCCAAAAATATTTGGAGGAGAGTTATTTTCAGTAGGTGAAATAGTCCACCAAGTGGACATCAGAGAGCACAGACACTCAAGGAAGTGGCCTATTTTTCTCCATCGAGTAAAGGTGAAATGGACAGCTACATAAATATCAAGAAGAGGACCAGGTGGCCTATACTTTGGAGGAGACATTTGAGATTAATTGACATGCCACAATTAAGGCCGATGCCCTGTTCTAGCATGGCCCCTTGACAAAACTAAAAATACAATCAAGGCATTGAATGCAACCTAGGCCATTCCATGAAACAAAGTGACCAATTCTTTCTGAGAGTGATATATATTTTAATCTCTTATTTTATACAAAGGAGATCTCTCTGTTATAGAAGTGAAACTTTGACCAAATTAAAAGGCATTTCTTGAGACTTTGAGCTTAGATTGTTAATCATATTTTTTTATTTGAATGAGAAAACAAGTAACCTTTTAGACTTTGTGTAGGAATAGATTTTATTATTTAAGAAATTTTTCTTATGTCTTTTTCCTAGAAGCATTCTTGTCCATTTAATTTAACAAGCAGAACTAGTGAAAGTAATCAGGAAGGTGTCCTAAAGCCGACTGTGGAGAAACTTTGTGTTGCCACAATTGTCTTTAGCATGTTTGTTTTCTTATTTATGTGTAAATTATTTTGGGATGACTTTATACCCCCATTGTCTTTCGTATATTTCACTCTTTTTTAGTTGAGGTGGAGACTTTGTGCTACACTTCATCTTGCTATGTTGCAGCACCTTGTTTTAGTGAGGAAAGCAACAAAAGATTTTATGCTTTCATGAGTTTCTCACAGTTACTTTTACTAAACAGGAAGGAATCTAGCTATTGACTGAGTATTGCTTTTGAAAAAAGAGAAGTACCTCCAGCAATCACCCAAGATTTCTCCTTTGTCTATGAACATCATCTCTGAAAAGAGAGAGATGGATGGTGTTGTCCTACCCCTGAGTGTTATTTTCTACTTTTATATATATATATATATATATATATATATATATATATATATATATATATATATATATATATATATAACACCTCATAGTTATAGGGAACCTCCCCTTGATGAGAGGAGAGATTTGTCCCCTTTTGATGTGGTCAACCTACACATTTGGCTGATAAATCTCCCTATGCTATGGTTGAAACACCTATTTTTTTGATCAGTTAGCTGGTGACAAAATATTCACCCAATAGTTTTTGGTGACTCTACTGGGAAGAATGAGCAGTTTGAAGCCTCAAGCTCCAAGCTGAAGTAGGGCCAGTTCTTTTCCATTTTTATTCTAGAATCTAACAGCTCCATGCTATATAAGAAGCGAGAAAGCTCAAGGTGTTGTTGACCCTATTTTTGAGTTGGTGCAACAAAGAAATTTTGATTTGTTTCCTCCACAACCTCACCTTCAATGAACTAGGAGTCTTCCTCCTACCAACACCAAGTTACCAATACAAAGCAGAGCTTGTTTTCCCTTTGCTAGAAGAGCTTTACCTATACATACCCCACCCATATTTGTTATCCCCCCTTTCAGTAGTCAAATAATGGCAGTTCAAGGCCCCTGGGGTAAATATTTTAGCCCACTCAATTTAAATCCACCTCTACATGAGCTACCACATAGTTCAAGGAAGAATTTTCCTAAATTTTTTTATGATGGGAGAGTTCATCCCGATGAACATATTTTAGCCTTTAACATAGCCTGTGGCATCATAAGTGTGGAGTATGAAGACGTAACAGTGAGGCTATTTATAGAAACATTACAAGGTGCTACTATAGATTAGTTCTATCATCTATAGGCCCAGACTGTGACTGACTGGAACACCCTCAAAGCCAAATTTGAAGCTAGGTTCAAGCCTACAGATGATGCACATGCCCTACTTGCTCAGGTCACACAAATGAAGAAGGAGCCTCATTAACCAATGAGGGACTTCATTGCCAAATTTGACAAGCTAAGGAATATGATTCCTATAATTGCTCAGCTGACATCTGAGAATCTCAAATGTTTCTTTATTAGCTCTTAGCTTCCCAAAGTGAGTTTATTTTTGAGACGTGCTAGCCACATAGACCTTGCTGTAGCTCAAGATTTGGCTACTGAGGTGGAAGATGATCTTATCTTGGTAGGAAAGATAAAAAGAGATCTTAACAAGAGTAAATCTTCTTCATCTTCTAAGAATTTTTCTACAGGCACCATTGATCCTATGGTTTAAACGCTGGCAAATGATTTGTTAGCTCTCAAAAAGAAAATGGCACAAGGGATGTCTGCTCCTCCTTCATACCAAGATAGACCAAGGAGGACATTCCCCAATCAGCGATACCAAGGCAACGTTGCCAGGAATCAAGGGCAACCAAATCATCTTCCTCCCCCTTAGAGGAAACTTGTTATTGGAGTAGCTCTAACCAACTCAACAGTTGGATACCTTGAAACAAAATCAAATTTTTCTTTCCAATCTGAGTTGAACCAAGAAGATGGCATTGATCTCTTTTTTTGAATACCAAGATGAATCAACTGGCAACTCCAAAATTGGTTTCTTGAATTACTAGGATGAACCTAGAAGTAAAGGTGAAGCATTTGATGGATCATACGCTATATTCACCTAGTCCTAGAACCAGTCAGCCTAGCAAGCTGATAAGGAAAAAATAGAGGAGCAATCTCAACCAACAATTTCAATTGCTAAGCGAGGAACCACTCTACCTTTTTAATCAAAGGACTTAGTGATTGCTAAAAGGTAAGTACATGAAGTTTTGCTTCACCTCTTGCTTTAAATTCTTAGACCAGTACCATACCCCCAAAAAACTAGAAGGATTAACTTCATTCTTTTGTTCCTAGTCCATTTTAGTCATTTGACATAATTGAACATACTAAGAAGACCAAAATTCAAATGATTGAAATTAAATATTTGTAATCCAACCCTGAGTAGTTGGATAGGTTAGTTCAATGTGTGAAGAATAAAGTCATCCCTATAGGACAAGAAATTATTAAAGTAACTCATGATATCCCAAGGAACATGTCCACCCCAAATAATCTTGTCATTACTCCTCATTCTACCCCTAGGAAACTAGAGCCTTTTTATGTTTCCCTGTTGATAAATGGTCACAAGTTAAGCAACTACATCATAGACACAAGCACATCTGACAATGTCATGCCCGCCAAGGTGGTAGATTCACTTGGCCTTACATTGACTAAAACTTTTGGGAGATGTTTCTCCATGAAAAACAAATAAGTGCCACTTTTAAGACAAATCAAAGATGCCTAGTTTACATTCACAGCCTTCCCAGACAAAAGAATTAAAACGATAGTCTTTGTGGCTAATGTTCCAGCCTCCTATGGCATTCTACTTGGATGAAATTTTTGCAAGGATGTTGGTGGAGAAATAAGCATGGACCTGTCTGAGGCAAGGATCCCTATGAAGGGCATCATGCAGAGGTTACTTCCTGAGAATGAGGCAAAATATATTGTCACCCAAACATCAGCCCCTGAAGCTCAAATTATGTTTGAGTCTTCACAAATGGGTAAATTTTTCCTATCTATAGAGGATGTCCCTATTTTATCTGATGAAATTCATGTAGGTGACAATCCAAAAAGTTTAGATAGGATAGTAGGAGAATTGGTAGAGCAAAGTTCAGATGCAAAAGTATCCTCCCTCCCTGACCAAGAGAAATCTGAAAAAAGATCAGTTTTTGATAATGTCTGGATTCTAGAATTTGATGGTAGCTATTCTTCTACCAGTGCTAAAGTTGGGATTGTTCTAATATCTCCTCAAGGAGATATTTTTCCTTGTTCATATAAGTTGTTTAACAACACTAACAACACTATCAAGTACAAATCTCTATTACTCAGGTTGAAGGCTGCTCAAGACAAAGGTGTCAAACTACTTCACACTAAAGGAGATGCTAAACTGATGGTTTGTTAGGTAATGAATCTATGTCAAACCAAGAACAAAAGATTGTACCATTACTATAATTAGGTATGGGACTACCTTGAAATTTTTGATGCTTTCAATATTTTTGTAGTGCCCAGAGAGCTTCATAATCATACAAATTCATTGGCTATCTCTGCAACCCTCATGGTTCCTCACAAAGACTTTGAAGAGAATAGTTATACTATCAAAATGGTCTTTCAACTAAGTGTACCTGATAATGCCAACCATTGTCAGGAGTTTGATGCTGACAATTAAATCATGTGCTTCACTAGACCAGAAGAGCAATGAACTATGATAATGGACCATACTGATGTGCGTCAAAATTAGGTAAAGAAAATCTTCTACAAGAGAACAAAGTTTCCCAATTTTTATATTGGAAATCAAGTCTTGATGTGGGGAAAGAGGAGAGAACTAAAAGGAATGCATAGAAAATTTGATTCTTGGTGGAGAGGTCTATTCGCCAATCATCGCTTCTAGGGAGAAAATGGTTTCTTGTTAATATATCAAGATGGCACACCCTTTTCACTACCTCATAGTGGGTAGCATCTGAAGTACTTTAATCCTTGAAGTATCAGATGACATCAGTTGTACATATTTGTATAGTCTTTAGTTTAGTTTTTTTTTGGTTCATTTTGTTTTGTTTTTGTGCCTTTCTTTTTTGGTAGCATGACTCTGTAGCCCAATGGCATACATAAAGGCACTAGAGATTTTGGATTCTACTCCCTTCAATTATTTTTATAGTTGATGGAAGTTCCCTAATTGGAGCCAGCTGTTGTCCCCAAAATCTGTCACTTGTTTTTGGGGACAACATATCAACTATTTTGATCCTATAGGCCAAAATTCTCTATTCCCTTCTAAATTTTTTTTTTGAGTGCTCAAGTTCTTCAGTTATTCAAGCATTTTTAGTCAAGGGAATCACAAGTTTGATGGGTTCAACAACTTCAATAGGTAAGCTCTCACAAAGGAACAAGTTCCAAACACTTAGACAATTTCAAGGTTGGTTCAATGTCGAGGTTTAACTGAAAGGTCCATCGATAGGCTTCAAACAAAAGATTGAACCATTGAACCCTGTCTCCAAAGGTTCAAAGTTTTAACAAGTTCAAAAGTTCAATGGCTTCGAAGAACTTAAAGAAAATTAGACTTTGAAGAAGAAAGATTGAATCATTGAACCGTGAACCAAAAGAGTTCAAAGTTCAAAGGTTCAACAAGTTCAATAAAGTTTGAGAGACTTAGAAGAATAAGGGATTCAAAGAGCTAAGAAAAAAGTTTGAACCATTAAACTTTGAACCTCAGATGGTTCAAGGTTCAAAGGTTCAAAGAATTTCAAAGTTCAAAAAGAAGCTTTGAGCAAAGGAAGGAAGCAAAAGATTCCAGAGACAAGTTTGAAGAGATGGTTCAGCCGATTAAACCAAGGAGCTAATTAAACCAAGGAGCTGATTAGATCGCTTGAACCATTGAATTGATGCACTCTCATGGTTCAAGTGACTATCGACCAGTGATGTCTTCGCAAATGTCAAATTCAAGGTAATAAAATTCCTATTTATTTTCAAATATGGTGCAAAACCTTAAAACAAACTCAACAAACAATTGAAGAAAAAGCCAAGGAGACAGTAGAAAGTGAAAAGATAGCCTTGAGAGCTCAGATCACCAAGGAAGGACAAGACATGGTGAGAAAAAAAGAGAACTGTAGAAAATCTAGAAATATCTGTAGGAGAGTTATTTTTGGTAGGTGAAATAGTCCACCAGGTGGACATCAGAGAGCACAGACACTCAAAGATGCAGCCTATTTTTCTCCATTGAGTAAAGGTGAAATGGATAGCTATGAAAATACTAGGAAGAGCACCAGGTGGCCTATACTTTAGAGGAGACATTTGATATGAATTGACATGCCATAGTTAAGGTTGATGCCCTGTTCTAGCATGGTACCTTGACAGAACTAGAAATGCATTCAAGTCATTAAATGCAGCATGGGCCATTCCATGAAACAAAGTGACCAAGTATTTTTGGGAGCACTATTATTGTAATCTCTTATTTTATGTAAAGGAGATCTCTCTGTTATAGAAGCAAAATTTTGCCCAAATTGAAAGGCATTTCCGAAGACTTTGAGCTCAGATTGTTAATCATATTTCTTTATTTGAATGAGAAAACAAGTAACCTTTCAAATTTTGTGCAGGAATAGCTTGTGTTATTTAGGAAATTGTTTTTATGTCTATTTCCTAGAAGCATTCTTGTCCATTTAATTTAACAAGCAGAACTAGTGAAAGTAATCAAGAAGGTGTCTTGAAGCTGACTGTGGAGAGACTTTATGCTACCATAATTGTCTTTAGCATGTTTGTTTTTCTATTTCTATGTAAAGGATTTTGGGATGACTTTGTGCCCCCATTGTCCTTCATATATTTCACTCTTTGGAAGTTGAGGTGGAGACTTTGTGCTACACTTCATCCTGCTATGTTACAGTGCCCTATTTTAGTGAGGGAAGCAATGAAAGACTTTGTGCTTTCATGGGTTTCTCACAGTTACTTTTACTACCCAAGAAGGAATCTGGCTCTTGACTGAGTATTACTTTTGAAAAATGAGAAGTACCTCCAATAATCACCTAGGATTTCTCCTTTATTTGTGAACATCATCTCTAAAAAAAGAGAGATGGATGGTGTTGTCCTACCCCTGAGTGTTATTTTTTGCTTATATATAGTATATAACACCTCATATTTATATGGAACCTCCCCTTGATGAGAGGATAGATTTGTCCCCTTTTGATGTGGTCAACCTGCACATTTGGCTGATAAATCTCCCTATGTTATGGTTGAAACACCTATTTTACCCTTAGTTAGCTGGTTACAAAATATTCACCCAACACACCCAACCTTATGTTACCTCACACACACACATAACATCATCCTAACGATCCACTAGTTATTCCTATGTCACCCATCCCCAAAAAAATGTGTCATAAACCTATCCAACCCAAAAACCCAAAATAGACTTGATCAAGATGCTAATGGAGAAGATGACTACCCTTAAGTCATCCATGTCAGGGTCACATAAGCTTATGTCTTATGACCAAATTTGAAGTGAACCCATCCATCCATCTATCCCTCTTTGACCATATCCTCTATAATGGGAATTAACCAAATTCTCTAAATTTCAAAGCAAGAAAAACCCCCAACAACATTTAAAACATTTAGGCATGCATGTTACTTAATTTCCCATGATGATGCTCTCTTCCACTGTACCTTTCCTATGTCCTTATCTAGATCAGCATTGGATTGGTGTAGTGCCATCCCAGAACACTCCATCTTTTCCTTCACCCAACTAGCCCAAACTTTTTTGAACCAGTTTTTGATCAATATATCTAAGAAATTTTCTATTACCGACCTTTACTCCATTATGAAATTTGAAGATGAATCTATTACCCATTTCATGGCTCATTAGAGGAGCTTAATCAAATAACTTTCCTTTTCATTGCCTCAACCTAAGCTTATAGAAATTTTTTCTTGAGCATGTGAAAAACACATCTCATCCACATTGCATGTCCAAAGCTTTCATATAGTCGATGGAGCTTTTACCATGGCTTGAAAACTAGAGAATAGAGCCATTGATGAGGGAAGATTAAAGTTGAAGAATGAAAAACCAACTTACAAAACCAATGAGCCCTCTTTTTCTAAACTAAATAACACAACCAATACCAATTCCAAGAGCAACACCATTGCCAACACTATTATCCTCAATTATGCACCTCCACCATCTACCAACTAATAGAACCCAAGGAACCAAACCTCAGACCCCTTCAACTATCCAAACTAAAACCAAACTTGGAATAACCATAAGCCATTAACTCCACTTGGGGAGCCTTATCCTTCCATTTTGGAAAAGTTACTAAAAGCTAAAATCATCCAACTTCCACCAATTAAACCACCCTAATAGTTTGATACTTCTCAACCCATGCCTGATTGGTATAATGAGAATGGCCATTGTGTTTTTCATTGAGTCATAAGACATGACATCAATAGATGAAATACATTTAAATACCTTGTCTAATCCCTCATTGACAAGGGGGAGTTCACATTGGACAATCCAAATGCACCACCTAACCAAGCCCTTGACATATTCTATAAACCTTTCCCTAATCATGCTCTTTCTACCCCTTATCATGAAAATAAACATGGATCATCTCACAAGGCACATACTGTTAATGTGGTTACTAGTGAACCCATTTATGAAGAAAATGTTAACTCAACTGCTTCTTTCCTCATTCCCCTATTAGAATAAAAAAGATTACCTTTTATTCCTTTAGACACCCAAATAAAGGAAACAACCATATCCACACCTCCATTAAAGGATACCACACCTGTCTCCCCTATCTTAAAACCATCCACCCCCTCTTTGGAAGCTATCTCACAAGAGAAGATGACTCCATCTACCCAACCTCTAATTGCAAAACCTTCTATCTAAGGTAAAGGTAAGGGAACCAAACTAGAACTTCTAACCCCTTCTTTGATAGACCAACCTAGCCCCTTTAAAACAACTAAAACCTCCACCTAACTAAACAAAACCCTTTCTAAATTGATTCACCCTCAAACACCTAAACCCACCAAGATAACTAAAGTGACCAAATCCCCTCCGAAATGAACAACTTAAATAACTAGAGAGATAAAATCACCAAAGGGCCCAAAACCTCAGATTTTACCTCCCTCAACCTTACCCTCAATTTTGGGTCCTCATCCCTCTACCTTAAACACAAAATCAACCATTTTTACCAATACCCCACCAACTTTATTGGTCAGACCTTCATACTTGCTCTCTAAAGCACCTTTCCGTACTATGCCAATAATACCTATGTTACTTGCCTTACCATCATTTGCCTCTAACCCATCGACCACCTTTCCCAAACCAAAACTATCAACCAACTACACCACTTTACCCAAGACACTTATCACAAAACCCATGTCCCCATAACTTTCTAATTCAACACCCAAAACAAAAACCACTAAACCTTTACTACCTTTAGCTGAATCTTACTTGGCCACCCTCTAGCGGTTATTGAAAACTTGTTCCTTGAGATTACCCCCCATCAAACCCTTTAACCCTTCACATACCAAACCCTCTTAGTTTAATGATAACTTGATATGTGGATGTCATAAGACACTAGGACATGACACTAAGAATTGTAAATCTCTCCAAATTTGGGTTCATAACTTATACAAATATGAGGATCTATTATCTAATAAACCCCCTTCATCCCCATTACCAATCCAACCACCTACTCAACCCATCTAACCTTTAGTCTCACCCAAAAGTGAAGAGGAGGAACTAAAGTAACCATCCAACCCAGATAACCCCCTTATCCACACTATTCACATGGTTACCAAATCTCGGGACCAACAAAAGGATAAAGGGAAGACTAAGAAATCCATTCCTTAGACTTACCCCTCCCCAAACTCTCAAGCTAATAATACCCAACCTTCTCCATCTCCAAAAAAAACCAAGGTATCTATCTTAGGTGCCTCTCCATATAACCCTTGATACCCTAACCCACATGCAATATCCTTTCAAAAAGTTATCCTCAGGTAACTTCACCAAACTCTAACAAAATTAGCTTGTATGAGTTAATCTCTACCTCCCCTCATCACTGTCAAGCACTCATATAGGATCTACAATCCATCAAGGTCCAACCTAATGATTCTTAACCTCTAACCACTTTTGTTGTACCCTTTAGACTTCTAACCTTGTCACTTTTAAAAATTCATAAATACCTTCTATTCATTTAGAAGATCCCGATCCCCCTCTCTTCATTACAGAATATATCAATCAAACCCACATCAAAAGGGTGATGATAAATGGGGGAGATAGCATCAATATTACCTCCTCCTATGCTTATGACCAATTGTAGTTACTTGAAAACATCATGTCTAAAAGCTCAGTGGTTCTTCATTCTTTCAATGATACTATGGCCACCACTTTGGGCATAGTTATCCTTTACATTTGTGTAGGACCTCATACTATTCCTAAACTCTTTTATGTTTTAGAAGGACATTTTCAATATAATATTTTACTCACATGCCCTTGGATTCATGCCATGAGTTGTGTCCCTTCCACCCTACATCGATGTGTCAAGTTTGAACATGAGAGGGGTGAATTGTGACTATCTAAGCTAACCCTAGTCCTTTTACATCTTGCAATATGACATATCAGCCCAATGATGTCCTTCTTCCTCTCTTATCCACCGCACAACCATCTACCAATAACACAACCTCACTAGACAAAACCCATAGCCTTTCCACACCTACTATTGATGAAGCTTCCACTAGATCATCTATCCCCTCTTCCTAGATTCTTGTAGAAGACCCTGTGATAACCACATTCTAACATCTTTCTTTTAGGGAATATAGATTCTTAGCCTTAGATGCCTTCCTTACCCTGCACGAACATGAGAATCTCATATATGACCCTAAAATTAGAACCATCATCCCCATTGGTCTCCCTAACCATCAAATAAATTTAATTTATGGGGGACTTGATCAGCGACTTCTAGGCCCTAACACTACATCCATCCAACTGTTTACCTCTAACTTTTCCTATCTTAGCAAACTAGAGTTTACTAAGTTATATCTTCATAGATGTGCTTGGAATGGACTTGGACTCAGTCACTATGAACAAGGGCCTCATGAGTCATTTGGCCTTAGGTATGAACCACCTCAAGAATCCACTAGTTTACCCAAACCCATTACCACCATAGAGGAAGATATCCCATCTTTACCAACTCAATCACTTTCTCCACTTGAAGACCATGATATCATCCCTCCTAACTTTTTTTATCAATATTGTAAGTTTGGGCCCTCTCATCTACCAAAAGAGTGGCCAAACCAAGGTATTTCCACTCGTACATATTAAAATGGTAGAGAATGATTCTCCCACCATCAACACCATCCAACATCAAGATTATGATTCCATTCTTACTCGCCTAGGTGCAAGCAAGTCTTTTATCCACAAATCCCTTCTTCTTGAGGCCCTGACTATGTTTAATGAATCTACCATTGATATCAACTTGGGCACTCTAAAGATCCTCACATTGTCAAATTGGGCCAATCATTGAATAATAAGGAACTTCAAAAAATTTCCTCTTTCCTCCAAGACCATAGCATAGCCTTCACTTGGTCTTACAATGATATACCTGGGATTGACCCCACCATTGCTACCCATAACATAGTCACTTACCATGATACTAAGCCTATTAAACAAAAACTTCAATGCATATATCCTTACATAGCCCTTCTCATCAAAGAAGAGATTTATTGTCTCATATCTATAAAATTCATTCAACAAATTGACTACCCCCAATGGGTCTCAAACATCATACGTATCACCAAAGTCAATGGGGGTTTACCAATTTATGTGGACTTTCATGACCTTAACCTCACTTGCCTCAAAGATGACTTCCCTCTCCCTAGTATTGACCAGTTTATTGATCTTACAACCAACCATAAGATGTTATCTCTTATGGATGGGTTTTTAGGTTATAATTAGATCTTAATTTCTCTTGAAGATAAACATAAAACTACCTTTATGACCCCTTGGGGAAGTTTCTACTATAGAGTCATGCCTTTCAAGTTAAATAACACTTGTACAACTTACTAATGTGCCATGACTTATATTTTACATGATATCATCCATAAGATTATAGAAGACTATGTGGATGACCTTATAGATAAATCCAAACTTTGAAAAGACCACTTGGCTATTCTTACGATCATATTTGAAAGCCTCATCTATTATAATGTTCTCCTAAATCTCAAGAAATGTATTTTTGGGGTCTTTTTAGGAAAACTTCTTAGCTTCATCATCTTTAATCATGGAATTAAAGTATACCATGATAAATACAAAGAAATTTTGGACATGCCTCCTCCAACCAACCTTAAACAACTCCACATCCTTTAGGGAAGACTTCAATCCATTCACCATTTCATTTCCTAACTTTTAAATTGGTGCCAACCTTTTCATCACCTTTTGAAGAAGGATGTTTCTTGAAAATGGAGTAGTGATTATCAAAAGGCCTTTGATTCACTTAGATAGTACCCTTTTTCACCACTTGTCCTTACCCATCCAAAGGATGACCACCTCTTTTACCTGTATATTTCTTCCACCAACCATTTCCTAGGGAAAATGTTGGCTCAATGAGATGAACAACACAAAGAGCAAGTCATATACTACATTATCTATATGCTTGCAAAATATAAAAATTAGTATACACACGCTAAGAAACTCTGCTTATCATTGACCTTCATCGCCACTAAACTCTACCACTACCTTCTTGACCATAAAACCTATGTCATCACTAATACTGACCCGCTCAAATACATGCACTCTAAACCATACCAAAATTAGCATATGGCTAAGTGGCTCATGTTCCTAGCTAAATTTGACCTTGAATTCCTCTAATAGAATTCAATTAAAGGTTAGGTAATTTCCAATCAATTGGATGAAGGTCCCTAGAAAATAACAAACCACCCCCTCTTGCCTTTTTAGATGAGTCTATTGTGACTCTTTTTCAAAAAGTTGACATAACCTACCAAATGACCATGTTCTTCGATAGATCTAAATTATAAAAAGGAGGAGGTGATATAGTTATTCTCATTCCTCTTGATGGTGAACCCCTTTATCTCTCCTTAAAACATGACTTTGAATGAACCAATAATATGGTCAAGCATGAAGCCTTAGTGATAGGTCTCCAAATGGCTCAAAGCTTGGGAATTATTACAATCCATGTCTTTGGTGATTCCTAGCTTATGGTCAACTAGGTAAATGGGTCCTATCAATGTAATAATGATGTATTTCTAAAATCTAAACTTTTAGTTGACAAAATCTTAAAATCATTTGAGCATTACCTAGTCCAATCTATTCCCTGATCTACCAATAAATTTGTAGATGCAATGGCCTGGCTTACTTCTTAGATCACTTCTTAGCATTCCAATTCCAAAATATTTATCACTATTCATAATTTTACCACACCCTCTTATGGCCAATCTAACCTCCCTAACATTTTTAATGTAGAATAATCCCCATTTGACATTTGGTATGACCAAACTTTCAACTACCTCAACCTAGGCATTGTTCATCCCAACCTCTCTAGGAATGCTCGAAGAGATTTTATTCATAGTACCTCTCATTACACCATACTAGAGGGAATCCTTTAAAAATGTGGTTTTTATGGTCTCCTTATTTATTACCTATGTAACCATGAAGCTTCCCATTCCATCAAAGAAACACATGATGGGATCTATGGGGGACACTTTAGTGGCCTAGCAGTTGCTAAATGTATCCTTCACCTTGGTTACTATTGGCCCACCCTCAACCAAGACTATTATGATTATGTTAAAAAACTGTGTTAAATGTCAATAGAATGCTAAGTTAAATCATGCACCATCCAATAGCCTCTAATTATCTAAGGACTTTTGCCCTTTCTCTCAATGGGGGCTCAATCTCATTGGGTAAATTAACTCCCATTCTTCATAGTGGCATAGTTCCATCATCATAGCCACCGAATACTTCACCAAGTGGGTGGAATCTATTCCTATAATCTCTACCAAAGTAGAAAATATTGTCAACTTTATCAACCACCATATCAACTTTATCAAGTCCAAGGTTTATGTGATGCATTTGGCATTGATTTAAGCTTTTCCTCACCTTACCAACAACAAGACAATGGACAAGTAGAAGCCTATAATAAAAACCTCACAAAAATATTAACCAAAGTCAAAAGTTCTTCAGGTTAGGATTGGCACTTTCACATCCCATTTACCTTATGGGCTTATTGCACTAGCATTCAAACCTCCACCGGTGTTACCCCTTTCTCTATAGTCTTCAAAATAGAGGTAGTCTTGCCTCTTGAAGTCTAAATCCCCTCTCTTCACATATTTTTGAAGGAGTACAATTCTAAATAAGATTTTTATCATAATCATTTAGCTCAACTTGAGCTACTTGACAAGTGTCATTTAGTATCTCTCACCCACCTCTATATCTATCAAGAGCATATCACACATGCTTATAACAAGTAATTCAAATAACATGAATTCAATATCAGAGATCTCATCCTAAAAGAAAACCAACATGTGACTAACATGGAAAAGAGTAAATGAGGCAAGTTTGCTTTCAATTGGCTTGAATCCTACATCATCACCCATAAGTATAGATCAGGAGGTTATCATTTATCCTTTCTCAAAGGTAAACTAGAACCTAAGCCTCTCAATGCTTTGCATCTGCATCAATTTTTATGTTAAAGAAGGATCAAGCTCATCTGTTTGTCTAACTTAAGCTCATCCCTTGATTATGATATTTTCACCTTCACCCACCTTCCTCCTTCCCTTTTGAGGATAATTGATTACAACATAGAACCACATGATTAACCATGATAGTCATGGCCTAATCTTAAATATGGGTACCATAGCATGGTTCTCATGGATAATTTTCATCTCTAACAAGATGGAATCCCATGGTCATTGTCTCTCAAAACCACACCCTTTCACATATCATGAACCTTCTTGTGTAAATTTTTACCCTCATAAAGGTAAACCTTTGAACCTAATTAGACTGGTCCATGTCTAAACACATTTCATCTTGCAATAATTAGTTGGGTTAATATCTTAAGAATTATAGACTACTCCCTTAAAGGATAGTTTCCCAAAAACAAAAATAAAAATTTCCACATGTAAGGTAGACTACTCCCTTTAAAGACAACCATCAATAACATTAAAACAAAGTCAATAATCTTAGACCAGTCCCTTGAAGGATGGCTGAGTTAACTTTGTCAAAAGTGGAGAAATTCTAAATCCACATCGATTAGCTTCCCATATATACTAATAAAGCAAAAGGCCCACTATCAAAACCAATTCTAAGGCCACAATCAGCTCTCAAGAAACATAATAAGTTGGAAGCCACAATAAGATTTTCCATGTAGACTTCCTGCATTGATTAGTCTACATATATCATATGACATATACTTGTCTAATACCATTCTTAGGTCACCTATAAAAGGGGGAAACTAATTCACATGAGGTTATCATACATATCACCCATTACCCTTCACATAACCTATCACCCATCTTCCCCCTTTGACTATCTATAAATCAAGGGATTTAGAGCTTACTTGACACCCTATGATCATGAAACCTTTTTTTATCAACTAATGACTACTCATGCACCACATTTGAAGGGCTTATATAAATTAAGTTGATCTCACTTTAGGCCTATTTTTAGTCCTTGTCAAAAATAAAGCATCAGGCCCCATTCTTATCTTATTTTACATGGTCAATGTTTTCACCATGACTTGTACCATATAACATTACAACAATAATGATCATTTATTTTACATTAAGTGAGATTACAACAAACATAACCATACCAATCATAACCATAACCTTAACATTCATAAGTATCCACACAACCACATGCATAATAACATTTAACCAATAATATCCAACACATTACCCTCTTATTCCTACCAGTCCATTACCACAAGCTCTAAACATTAGACCTTAACCATTGGAAGAGTCTGCTTAAAAATGGAAACATTTTCTTTTGTATGAGCTGAGAATCCACCCATAGTAGAGGAATGACTATCTAATCTAATTATATCACCAATATCCTAGACCAGATAGCTCCCTGATACCAGGGCCTCTTCTAAATGTGACCCCATGTCTCCAGTTCCAAGCAACTAGGGCATATGATGTAGATATGGATACCATTTATCTAGCCTACCCATTCAGCTTTTTGGGTTAGGCAAGGTCCATCCTCTATCACTCACCACACTGATAACTTCCTTACTTATAAAATCTACTTGACTATCAAATAAATTATTTACAGGTCATCACTTTGTTACTACCCTTAAAACTCGACTCGTAGCGATGATGAACCTTGGTCACAACAACTCTATAGATTTGGATAGACCCCCACCTCCTAAAACTCAACTCATAGTGGTAGACACTATCTCCAAACTCTTACCCTCACATAATTTTAGAAGGTGCAACCTCCTCATAAAAATACCTCTTATTTGGATTAACTCCATTAAAGATTATTGGTGGTACTTTGCATTATGTTCACTTCTAATTTATCCTACCTTGCCCATTCGTATCTCTCATCCTACTAAATGTGGGATCATTATGGTAACTATTTACCAACCTACCCCATTCCTTTCACTAACACCTTCACCAAAACCTAAAACTATTATTTCACCAAACCTTCTCACTCAACCCAAACTAGCCCATGTGGTCCATCAAATTAGTGCAGCCAATTTGAACACCAATCATCCAAACCTTGTTGAACTACATTACCCTGATGTCCACAGACTATGTAGGTGCTACTCTAGGGGCAGCTTGGCCACTAACAACTACTTCCCATACCCTTTTTTTTATTCTCACTCATTTCTACCATTAACAACACCCTCTTGCTTAGGGCATCCTACATCAAGGAAGTTTTTAATTCTTTATGTAATGTCCTTATGTTTTAACACCATCTAATACTTCCTCTTAAGTCTTTCCCCCATTGTTGGGAGAACTACATTGACCTGAGGTCTTTTTGGACTATATAGGCAATGCTCAGTTATTGAGGTTAGCTCGACCACTTCCTTTACTTTATTTTATCTTCTTACGTAAAATATATTCCTTTGCTTCTCTACCTATATCCTAACCATCTCCCTACCTCCATCTTGTCAATCTATTTTAACACAAGGGTTGACAACATTCCCCATTGGCCCCCTTACCTCCCAAAAAAGTTGCCTCCTACTTTGCTTCATTGGCCTCCCCGTCATCTTTCCTTGTGCATGCTTCATGACCCACTTCCCCACCCACCTTTTGCATTTTATTCCTCTCTCTCACCTTATTACCAACCTTGCCCTTTATCCCCTTCAACTTCTTTCTCTATCCTCATCATCTCCCCTCCCCCTTGGCTATCTGACATACCCCCTTTATCACTCTCTTTTCCTCACCATTCCACTTCATATTGTGCATCTTGCAAGATTTTTGTTTCTTCTATTTCTGTACCTTTTTATGTGTACCACCACTCTCTACCATTATACCACTCTTCACACTATACCCATTTTCCATTCCTCCTATTTTATTTTTTTCCATCCTTTCATCCTTTTTATCTTCCCCTTTTTCCTCCACAACTAGTTTCTCCCTGGGTATTTATCCTTTGAGAAGCCTTACTTAATTTCCCTTTTCTTCTTATTTCTTTTTGCCTATGGCCATTTTTACATTCCGCTTTTCCTCTTTCCATCTTGATATTCACTTATCTTTTGCATTTGTGTGAGTATCAGTGCTTTGTATCCCTACTTCAATTCTTCCTTTTTGTTCTTATCATCTCTTATCTTCATCCCTTAGTTTCATCTCACTCCCTTTCATTACACCCCCCTATTTCTTCACCACCTCTCCATTTTTTTTATCTTGTCAATCTCTACTAATCACCCCTTCATCTTATCAATCTCTTCTAATAAGCTGATTAACACCTACCTTCTCTTTTCACCTTCTTGTCCACCCATCCTTTGCTTCCCCTCATTCTTCACCCCTTTCTCATTTTCCATCCCATTCTCATCTCCAAAGCCACCATCTACTTTGCCTTATTATTCCTGTCCTTGCATATCATCACCCATGCTTACTTTGTCAAGATACCACTTGCTTCTTCCATCTCCCCTCATCCTCTTTGTGTTCTCATTTCACTCCTTTTTTCCTCATGTTTCCTTTTCTTCCATTTATTTCCTTGTTTTTCATTTTCATCACCAAACTATTTCCTCTTTTTTCTTTTTTAGACTTGTTTTCAAACCTTTTGTGGCCACCCATATCCCTCATTTTCCCCTTACCCTTGATGATTGTTACACTTCTCTCCCCATCCTTTTCAATTCTCCAATCTGTCATTCTTTAGTGCATCTCTCACCCATAATATTTTACCTTTTATTTTCTTCTCTTTTCTCTATTTTATTTCATTTTTTTCATCTCCCTTGATGTCCTTCCTTGCTCTTCCTGACCTATATGACCATACCTAGCTTCTTCCATCCTTCTCCACCTTTGTCTTTATCTGTGACCTCATTGTTTTCTCTTCATCCATCTCCTAGTCAACCTTTACCTCACCCCTTGTTGGATCTTCTTTATTTTCTCCAATTTCACCTCCACCTCTTTAGAGTGCAGTCACTAGTTGTACTACTTTTGTGTACATCTCCTTATCTACTTTCTTGTATCCTCCATGCCCTTGCTTTAATACATGAAATCTGGTCAGGTTCCTTACTTTAAGATCATGCTTTTTTTCCTTTAATGCCTTTGTATGTTGTGCTCAGACTCTATTTTTTTCCCTCTCCAACTAATCCATTCACCCTCCCTATCACCTCTTTCCTTTTTAACCCTCTACCCATTTTGATCATGCCATGGCCTCTAAGGTCTTCCACTCAATTTTGGTTTACTATGAGATATATACCAATACTACAGCTCTATAACATAATTGGATAGGATCGTGGGCTCATATGACCACCTAGCGAACCTGAGTATTGTTCAGCTATTAGGATGAAAATCCCCACTTCTCATCTTGCCTATTTTAAACCCCTTTTACTCCAACCTTTGAAGATGTTAGAATAAAAACTAAAACCTCTTTCAAATGAAATATTTGGGATACCCATGTGGGGATGATAGATACACCCTCTCACACACCTTAACCTTCCAAGCAATAATTTCCCTTGATTCTCCCTTTCAAACTACATCTTCTTATGCCTTGAAATAACCCTTGCTTTAATGCATGAAATCCACAACTTGATCCCTCATTTAATTAATATTATTATTATTCACCTGACTCCATATTCTAACAATCCTCAACATATTTCTATAATTCCCTCAAACACTCAATGCTTACTTATTTTGGGGCCTTACTGACTCAAGGATCAAGGGTTTGAATCTTCACCACTTCTCATTTACCCACTATACTACTTTTCTTCCCTAAATCATTGAATAATAACATTTTTTAGCTTGTTAATGACATTATTGTGGAATGTGTACAATGTCAGATTATTTTGATGGTGATAAAAGAACCCATTAGATCACCATGGAAATTTGAGTAGTTCCATATTTTCCAAATCCTAGTACCACATATTTTTACCTTTCCTTTTCTTTATGATGGTGGTATAAACTTCACGCTTCAACCTGCTTATCCATGTCTACAAATTCATTTTACATAGTTGACGTAATCATCTCAATTACATCCTAGCTCACCTCATCCACCATTTATACCACATCCATTAGAAATTATTTGATAGCCATATTTTCCACCCTTTGGTGCTTCCCTTTTTCCAATGTCCTTCACCTGGACTTACCTATATGATATCCAATTGGGACAACTAAGTTAACCAACACCCTTTGGCTCAAAAGAACTACATTTGGCCTAAAATTATTTTTGGATCCCTATCCATGGAACTATGTAGGTAGCTTCCACTTGTTGTGTGTATCTAGTGTTAACTTATACATCCTCTTCCAACCCATACCCAATCTACCCACACTTTCACAATGTCCACCTTGACATCAGTTGTTTTTGACCAAGAACATTGGCACTTTTTGTAATAACTTTTGCCCACAATAACCAATCTTGCCATGTTGAAATTTTAAACATTTTCACCACCTAATTTAAAACCAAACCATTTTTGTTTTTCTCAAGAGCACTTCCTACCCTGGATACTTGAGTCAACACTGACCCTATCTAAGAACCTTGATAAGACTATCCTGATCAACTATGACCAATATTGGGGATTAGTTACCTTATATTTTTATTGGAACCTAACCTTGTTTATCAAAATTAGCACCTTTAGTCTCTACATAATTTTGAATATTATGCTTAGTCATATTTTGTGAACCCATTGGCATTTCACATACCCAGCTACCTTGTGGCACCACCTAGTGCCTCCCCATCAACTGCTTATCAAACCTACACTGATTCAACCTTTCCTCATCAACTCTAAATTTGAGGGGGAATAGATCCTCCCATACTTAGGGTACCTTGACCTTAGACTAATTGATTAGTTTTTATTTTGTAGCTTATTAATTCAAGGCTGCATAATAAAAAGGGGCAAAATGTAGACACTAGAAAACTACACACTTATAGTTTTTAATGCCTAAATACCTTAGGATCCCCTAAAATTTATTAAACCTTTCCAAAACCCCTCTTAAAAACCATATAACCATTTTTCTAGTCACAAATATCATTCAAAATCACTATTTGAAATTACTACTCACCATCACTATTCACTGTGGGACCCACTATCACTATTCATGATGACATGGCAAGTGACATGGCATGTGACATGTCAAGTGACATGGGAGTTAATTTTAGAGGTGATATTGCAAGTGCCATGGCTTAGAAGTGATGTGGCTTCATGTGGGACATCATACCCCACTTGGGGCCCTTCCTAAAGTACTTGATGACATCATTCAAGCATCACAAGGTCCACCCCCCCAATGAAATGTGGTGAATTTCCCCTTAAGGGATCATTATTCAAAATGTATTTTTATATTTCCACATGAAATTAGACTTTAAAATAGATACCTACCTTTTTATGACTTTGGAAAAGATAAAGAGCATCCATTTTTGAATTTTTAGCTCAAATGGAGGCTCAACAAACCAAATGGGATATTTTCCAACCCACATGAGAATCCAAACCAACATAAACTTAAAATTTTAATCCCCCACATAAAAAATGGTGCCAAATTTGGTGTGCCACCCCTTTAAGTGCTTGTGTGAAATTTCACAATAAAGGATGCTAAAAAGTCTTTACGTCTCATTCAAACCCATGTGCATGATTTGCATTCAAACTTGGAGACTCGCCAACCCACATGGGAATATTCACTAACCTCACCTTGAATAAATCATAAGCCCACTTGGATAATTTCGAATTGATTCAATAATACTCTATTTTGGTATGTTTCTTCACATAAAAATGCTATAAACACTCCCATCTCCTTCACCCAAGGTTAAATGTCAAGTTAGTATTTTGTTATTGGCATATTGATATAGGTTTTTGGAGAAGGTAATAATCTTGGAGAGAAGATCTCAACCAATAAAACTTTTCCAAAATATTCAACAAGCCATCCTCAAGCCATCTTCAATAAACATCAAGGTAATTTGTATTGTTTTGCAAATTCAATTTATTATTTCTTAATGCCATTTGGCCTCTTATTTCTTGACCTCAAAAACATAACCCATTGGACTTATTATTCTCCTTTAAACCTTTTTCATATTTACCCTTAACATCTTCTTTCTCTTTATTCCATTTACCCATTAGCCTCCTCACCATTTATCCCTTTATCCCCTTTTACCTCTTCACAATTTATCCCTTTTGCCTTATTTCTTTCTTACCCTTTTTAATAATTTGACCATTTATCAACTTTAACCAAAACTTTATCCCTTATCACAAGATAAACCAAACCATTGCCAAACCCAAAACCACAACCTTGCCTTCACCAATTTTCAGCATTAGTATAATCAAACTAGTTACTTCATTTTGATTAATTTAGAAAAGAATTTAACTTCATTATCTCAAATTTAGTTACTTGTTATTTTTATTTAAAATAATTTTATTTCATCATTTAAACTTAAGTTTTTAAATCAGGTGGATTGATAGCCTCTTAAAAAGCTGTTGCTTCTAGGATCTAGCTCACGCTAGGCAATCCACCCATTTACTTGTCTAACAAACAAGTTTATTTTAGTGTTTTATTATTTTTAGGTCATAATCCCAAGCCAAATAGGATCTCTCCAAAATCACTTGGATTCAACACTTGCATTTTTAACATGTTTTTCTAAACACCCTTTATCACTAGTTTGTTTCTTTTCAAATAATTAAGAAAAGTAAAAAAGCATTGAGAGAAACACATGTAAATGTTAAATATTTGAGCAATATTATTTGTTCTCATTTGAGTTATCCTATTATCACCTATAACATGAATTAGATATGATTTATTTCTTATTCAATCCTATTTAAAATAGATCTTAATATGATATTAGAGCCATACAAGGTTAGCTTCATAGCTTAGGAAAAAATTTAGGAATTTTTGAGAAATTTTTTTTTTTGTGGCATCCTAGAGAAAAATGAACACAAATATTACATTTAGAGGGATAAAAAACCCAAGTATTGACTATAAATTCCCATAATTGTTTGATAAGAAATCTTGGAATTTTTATAGGGTCCTCGACTCATGTTCGAGTACAATCCATACCATACACATTTTGAGTTTGTCAAGTTTTTTCTTGAAATGTTTTAAATTTTTAGAAATTATTTTATATATTTTTTAGTTTGTACAGTCCATATATTTCATATAGATATGTGATCCATCTTTGTCATGCTACCATGTGGCATTTGTACCTTTTGATTACATTTGTGCACTTTTGTGGTTCCTTTTATGCCTTCCACATCATCTATCATACTACTAACTATACCACCTAATAGTGTCAAACTAATGATTATACCACCTTCTTATGTCACCCTAATACTTGTATCACTTAAAATAACCCCCAAAGCATCCATATAACTAGAGACATAGTTGCTTAAGCCCGCTAGGTAGACCTATTTCCCTCCTAGGGAAATTTGGACTTAATTTCACTCTAGGAGGTGTATGATGTCCTCTGTTAGGCATGAGAGGATCCTATTTTTTTTGAATTTGTTTTTTTGATGTGGATGTAGTGAAGTCAAATTTGGAGCATTTTGGAAAATTGAGGTGTGTTGGTACACCATTTATTGCATTTGAAACATTTAGGAGACCTCCTTCAAGCACATTTTAGGGTTCATAAATTGAGTTTTTATTGGATATTTTTGCATGTTATCTTTTTAGAAATTAGATATTTACCTGAGTTTTACACACTGGTGTGTTAAGTTAAAAATATTGATTTGGTATAATTTTTTCATGGGACTTTTATTGAACTTTGAAGGTTTAATTTTTTTCTTGGAAGGACCTTTCAAAGGTAAATTATATTACATTTAGAAAATGCAATGGAATTTTTCTTGTGCTTTTTTTTTCACATTCTTCTAGTTTTCATTTTATCAAATACCAAATAGTGGGTTCCAATTTGACAAGAGGTCAAGAACCCCCATAATAAATTTTTATAGTTTATCTCTCTCTTATCTTTTTTAAGCCATTGAATTTTAAAATTTACTTCATTTTCATCTCACTTTGTGAATGGTAACTAAAATGGTCTCATTTATGGTACCTAATTGAAGATTTTTTTCCTTTTTACTTGACAATTTTTTTGGTAAGACTCCTATATTTTTGAATATGTTGTTAAAGTAGTGATTTTTGGGTCACTTATGCATAAAAATCCTTCATTAAATTTATTTTTAGACACTATACATGATGATAAGTCTTTTTTACTTCTAGCATCCCAAAAACTAGTCAATTTATGTGTTTGAAGTAGTGGATTTGGAACACTCGTGCAAGAATGTTTTGGATTGTTGTGATTTTATTCACCATCTTAAGTAGTTAGTGTTTATTTTAACCTAAATCTTCCACTTATTCCATTTATTTGGATATAATTGAGGCCCATATATATGTGCATCATAAAATTTTCTAGGAGAGATTATTTTATGAAAATAGGCACCTTTGTATGCATGTGAGATTTGTATATTTTAACATAATAATGAGTTTGATTTCCTCACATGTACATGGGTATATTATTAGGCACTTTTTTTTATATAACCCATATGAGTATTTTAGTATGTATCATATTTTGATGGCATTATTTGGTATACTTTTCCATATTTTTGACATTTTCCTTGATAATATGACCGTCTCATATTGTGAGAGATATATGGTATTCCCAACATATATTTGGATTCATAATCACCCATATGTAGCCATATTTATTGGTAAAAAATTTTTAACATTATATCTAAGCCATATTTGGTGGTATCTAAATTCAAAACATCATTTTTGAGCCAAATTTATTTTATGGTATCAAAATTACCATAATATTTTAGTGTTTTGAGTAGTGTTTTTGTACCACTCATGTAGATATCATGAGTTTTTCAATAGATGTTTAATTCCATTCTAAAAATTATCATTTGATTATTTATTAATCCACCTTTCAGTCTTGTGAAGTTCACCACTATTCTGGAGCGTCAGCTACTTCAATTCTTTACCACCATCTATGAGAAACATCCATTACTATCACCATCACCATCTTCTTTTGGGATGGGTATGCAATGATTATTTGGGTCCTTAATACATAATTTATTGAGATCAATGTTTCTTCTAAGTGACCTTTATATATAATTCCAATTCTTATTTTAAATTTACAGTTACCATGGATTGACACCCATGTATTAAGGGAAGATGGATTGGTGTCCATATTAACAATCAATATCATACTATATTTTATTGATATTTTTACATAGGTACCTCATTAGGACTTATTTTTAGGACATATTTTATGAGGATTCTAATACTCTTTATATTCTACCTTAGACCTCCATAAGTCACACTTTATAGAGGTGATGACACACATTTTTGTGCATCTTTAGTTTAGCTGACTCAACAAGTTATATTTTATAGTAAGATTAGTTAGTGTGTGCACATATGCAATGATGTATGTAATGCTTACCTTCCCACATGTGTCACATTTTGTGTGTCTAATAGGAAAAAAGATGTAAGTCCTTGACTTTACTATAAATATTATTCTCCTCTTTGCATTTTATATTGATGTATTGATGAATTAACAAACCTTAAATATAGAAACACATATAATGAATATTTGAGAAATCTTCTTGGTTATCATTTGATTTATCCTCTTCTCACCTATGTCCTATGTGATATATTATTTGGTTCTTATTTAATCCTAATTAGATAATATGTTTGATCATTCATTAACCTTATATATTTCCCTTGCATATCCTAATTGCATTTTTTTTTTGCATTTAGGCATGTTTGTTGAGCTTAACCTATTAGATATATTTGAATTCTATAATTTCATAGATGCATGCTTATATCTATAAATAAAAAATATTTTATTCCTATTTTGAGTTAACCCATGATTAGAGTAAATATAAACAATGAACCTCAAAATTTTCAAACATTCACCCTAAGGGTTTTCAAACCTTCTTTCCTCTTAGGGTTTTAGATTCTAAATATTATTTTAAATTTTTTCTCTCCTTTAGGATTTGATCCTTATTATTAAATTCTAATTTTTATATTAGTGTTTCATGGATCATTTTAATATTAATGTTGTAAAAACCTTAAGGCATAGGCATAATAATGTTACCATTCCCTCTATTGATCCAAAAGGTGGTGTAAGATAGGATGTCCTTGTATTAATGAATTAGGATGAATCTAAAACTTATCTTATTTAGTGTATTCCAAGATCAAATAAGGTAATCTTACCAAAAAAATTCACTTCATATATATTTATATTGATACATGACCAATTCATATCTACTAAACATAACTAAGGGATCTATTATTAAGCAACACTGAAAGAGATGATTCTAAAGCCTATAATAAAATGACATATGTTATAGCGCTCACTGAATCTTGTGGCATAAAAGGGTATATTTAATAATAAATAAAATAAAACATGAAAATATAACTCTACTAAAGTCAATGTAGAGGTAAACTAAAAAAGGAGTACAACATTCATCCTACTACATTATGCAATATATAATCTATAAAATGAAATATTAAATATAAGAATACTTACCTTGAATTGAACCTACCATGCCTTAATATCTCTCTTAAACAATGGTGATTTACCATAGGTTGTTGTGGTTTTATAAGGATTACACTATAGAAATTAGATCTAGTCTGAAATGCTCCTACCTTACATCCAAGACTTCCCCACAAGAGAAGCTGCTTTCCCTCCAATGTAAAACCCTAAAAAATGACTCCTTCAATGTAAAAATAGTAGAATTTCTAGTTATAGCAATGTAAAAATGAATGTTCCTCTATATTAGATTGAAGTGATATGGGTATTTATAGCCAAGGATTGACCCTAAACCCTCCCACAAATTTAGTCAATGAGGTCATCTAGGTTAATCTCATTTGGTGGAAAAGATATTCATTAGGTATCAAACTAGGTTGGATTGTCCAATAGAGTTCTATAACATGCATTCAATTCCTAACAAGATAAACTGGGCTGACATAGTAGTAAAATGAAGAAAAGGAGTATTTGATTATTCAAGTGTTATTTTAGAAGATGAACTACTTATAAGAGTATATAAATGGGTTTTAATTGCATAGGGAGTTAGATAAAAGTAACTTGTGGTGGTTTTAAGTAATGGTATAGGGACCATTAATCTTATGAATCACCAAAGGTCTACTTACCCCTTTTTAGTGCACCCTTTAAGGCACGCACTAGGAGATATTGAGACTCAATAGGCTATTAAAAGAGAAAATGCATCAGTAAATAATAAAGTTATAAAATATCATGTGTATATATATGCTACACTCAAATCTCATCATGTGTCATGCAGTTATAAAATGGGATGGTACTTCAAGAAAGAATATAGTAAAACACAATACTAGGCTAATAAATTGTAGTAAAAAGTAGAAAAATAAATGAAAGTAAAGAATTGAAAAATACATGCCTTCACTTACCTTGTTGCTATAGAATAAAATTTGTGGTGAAGTATATGGAAGAGGCATCCAATGTAAGAGATAATAGGTAGATTTTAAAAATAATCTAAAAATCATTTTTTTACAAAAATATAGGGTAAATATAGAAAACATCTCTACATTGTTAGGATTCATGAAATTTTTATGGTTTGGAAAAAGAGATTGTAGAAACATAGTTATGATAAAAACATAAATTTTTTTTGTAAATTATTGGTAGCTAAAGAATTTTTAAAGATTAAAGATGAATAGAATTTCTAACTATTCATTTGCAAATTTACTATTTTGAGAAACCAGAGCTCTATTGGACCTATAGGAGTGATGAGAGATACCATGGCATAAAGATGAGGAAAATGAGTTAGAAAACATATATAAATTATTGATAGCATCATATAGGTATGGAATATACTTAAATTTTATCATTTATCAATTTTATTTGAAAAATGAAGTAGATTTGAAACACTAGCTATCAAGGTAAATTTGTGGAGAAGAATTTGCCCTAAAACTTTTTAGGGTAGAGTAAGAATTATGATGGATGATGGGTAGGGATAAAAGGGAGACATTAATACCTAGGGAATTAATGAAAAATGTGTGAAAATACACCATATTAAATAAATGGGATTATCCTAGTTGATGTAGTTATAAATTAATAGGTTAGTAATAATGACTGATTACATATTATCTGGATGATCTAGTTAATTAGTAGCTGGCCAACTATGTGTATATGGGCTTATCTAGTATAATAGTGTCTAGGTGGTCAATCATATATATCTTGACCAATTTAGTAATGTATTTAGGTGGTCTATGTTGTTTTAATAAATAGCTAACTTCATATGGAGTGGATGATGTTTTAGGGTTTTCTAGTTGACTATGTAGTGAGTGGTTGATGTAATTACATTATATGCCCAACTTTGTATAAAGTGAACAATTTAATCTAATTTTAGTAGTGGCCAATGTGGTTACATACATGGCTGATTTAGTATAAAAGTTATTCCTAGCTAACATAGTTAGTTTTGTGGCTGATGTAGTATAAAATGTTTAGAAAATGATAGAATAGGTTGATGAAGTAGTTAATTTTGATGTAAATGCATGTATTGTTGATTTTTATAATGTAATTTGATGATTATATAATATCAAGGGATAATACATGTTTTATTGTTTGATATTTTACAAAGATGATAGAGACTCTGGTGATTGGTAGATGTAATTTGGTTACCATATGTATTAGATAGATTGATAGTTGTTGATCATGCATGGTTGATGACATTGGGCTTTGAAGGTATTATGCAGACATGTCATATTCCATTATGTGTTGACTTATTCACCATGTTCTTATGGACATAGGAGAGGCTAACCAACGCTTTTAGGTGGGTAGTATATGAGGATACCATTGAAGTGGGAATCACCTTATAGGATGTCCATGCAATTTTAGGACTTACTATTATAGATACTCCTATTATTTTTGATACTCATGAGATAGATCATAAGATATGAGCCTTATCCTTTTGGGTGATCATATTAGAGAGATTTTTATGGATTTAAAGTATGTTTGATTAATGTTTAAGTGGTAACCATTCCAAATATATGGAAGGCTAGAATTGGCCTTGTAATGGTTTGCTTGATCTATCACAAATTAGATGGGAAGGTGAAACTATATGTGGTTGCCTTATCTTGTTTCACTATTAGAGTAGGGTAAGATGTATGACCTAGGGTTAGTGACCTGGGTGTAGTTGTCACATGATATGTATAACATTATTTTGCTAGGATAAATAACTTTTGGCCTTGTTATTTTTTTGAGTATTTAGATTTGTGAGAGATTTCTTATGTATTGGCCTGTGGGGTTTCCCCACATGATAGATGATAGTTTGCCTTATGTTTTGAGATGTAGACAAGAAAATTTGATATAGGTTATACCTCATACCCCAACATTATATATTATCGCCTGATGAGATATTATGTGGCAGTCATTTGTGGGTATTACAGCTAGTTGGCCTTCTTGTCCAACTATTTTTTAGGGACTAGGCCATGTTCGTATCACTAGTCATTATAAATGGTG